>CATIWF010009635.1:0-37179 GCA_949630135.1 Balakata baccata | reverse complement strand
TGGGCCATCCACATCTGGTGGACAATATAGCCGTTCTACACACATGTTCTCAACACCAGGCTTATACTCTTCAGGCCCATTTATGCCATATGTTGCATCCACACATAATCCATGGGTTCGTCAATCACAACATTCTGAGTTCATGTATACGCAGACGCCTCAAACACCAGTGGATTTTATGGGTTCTTCCACCTTTCGACCCACACATACAGGTTTTATTCCTACACAGACAAATTACTTTCCAGGGGGTACTGCTACTGATGAATTTGCTGACGATGACGACGATGATAATGATGGTGGTGGTGGTGATAGTGGTGGTGATCAGACACAAAATTCTAGCTTGATGGATATGAGTGCTCGAAGAATCGATGCTAGACGAAATAGAGGACTTCGATCACAAATTCGTAGAAATCGGCGTTGTGGAACATAAATACATTTTTATGTACATTATTATTTTATATATTTTATTTAATACATAATTAAATTCTTCATTATCAAATTCTAACTATTATAAATTGTTTGTTTATTTAAGTAATAATTAAGTTAAATTTAATTAACAAATATTAATAACTCATATATTTTAAAATTTTTTTAACTTAATTATTTACTTTATGTATTTTTCAATTAATTTTTATTAAATTTTACTTAAAAAATTAATTTTTTTAAATAATTAATAAAATGGAGTGTGTGTGCGGCACCTGGCGGCGCGCCAGTTGTGTGCCACCTGGCGGTGCGCCACTTGAAGTGGCGCGCGCCTGCGTGCGCCACTTCAAGTGGCGCGCGCTACCACGTTGCCCGCCCACCCCGCCCCTCCTGCACGCTCGCCGGTCCAACTGGCGCACCGCACCATAAACTTAGAAATAATTTCGAAACTACCTTAAATCTGTAAATTTCGGTAAAAAAATACCAAAATTGTAATTAGTATTTTCATTTACTATTAATTAAGAAATATCCCTATAAATTAACTTGTGAAACAAATAATAATGATTTTTACTTTGAAATCATGATCTCAACCCAAAATAAATACTTAAAATTTGTTTCAAGTAGTAAAAAGTTTTCAATAAAAAAATTTAGAACTACATATATCCACATCCATTTCTAGAATTACCACGGCTTTATCCCTAACATAAAGAAAGAATTAGAACATTACAGAGAAAATAGTACTAATAATAATCAACAATGAAAATATAAAATAATTTAAACAAATATATATATATTATCTCTAATAATAATGCCCTCGATTATGTAAATAATCTTGGGAGCAAACACAACCGCATTGATGATCTGTGAAAAAAAAAAAATTTTGAAACCCTTTGCACCTTTCGGTTAAGTTAATTGAACTAGCTAGTGATATATATTCTTGTCAGTTCATGTAGCTCCTACTCCAAGAAAGTCAACGAATGGTGGTGGATCAATGGTCTCGAAATGATCTGTCATTTTGTTCTCTGCCACTGACGATGGTGAAGGTGAAGGTTCACTGCCAGAACCATGAGGCATTGTTGTTGCTGTTGTTGGGGAATCTGAGATATCATATGGGTTTTGATAGTTTGACTGTTGCATTGCAATCAAGCATTGGTTATGCTGCTGCGGATGCTGTTGAGTATAGAAGAAACCAGAACTGTGGGGTTCCTCACTTGGCGTATCCCAACATCTGCTCTGCCTGAACATGCCCATCATGTCGTCATTGCTCTTGAGACCTGTAAACACAAAACAAAACCAATCACAAATGCTGGTAGTAATTAAGAGAGAACTGTGCAATTCTCAATTTATTTACGCAACAAAATGTAAAATAGAATATCATATATTTAATTATTTTATTTTTTATATTTATATTAGCCAATAAAAATAAAATAATTAAATACATTTATAGTTAAAAAAAAAAAAAGTATGGAATATGGGTTGTCTCAGTCAATGAAGCAAAATGAAACCAACGAATAATCAGCACTGAAACCCAAATGCACAAATTGCATGAAATAAAAACATTGTTGAAGAAGAGAGGGATTACAAATTATATAAATATATATACCAGCTGGGAAGAAATCATAAGGTGTCTGCTGTACACAAAACCCAGTAAATGCGGCTGGGACCTGGATTCCTAAGATTGCTTCTCCTCCTGCTTGGCCGCCGCTAGTGGCATTGAAGGCTCCGATTGGGTAAGGAGGCAGATTGGTTATCTCTCCACCGCTGCGGATATTGAGACAGTATGGTGGTGTAGGCGGTGGATCGTCTGCTCTACCAGTGTAGAAGGTTTGAGATAGCTTCCTGCGCCTATAAGCAGAAGATTGTTCTCTAAATTTTCTAGCCATGATAACATGCCAATGGTTCTTGACGGCATTATCAGTTCTGCCAGGAAAAAGCCTAGCTATCATTGCCCATTTGTTACCGTACAATCTATGAGCTTGCATTAGCCTTTCTTCTTCTTCTTCACTGAATGCTCTTCTGTTTATCCTTGGATCCAACTGATTAAACCATCTTAATCTACAGCTCTTACCTTTAAAACAAACCCATATTAGAAAAAAACCAAAAAATAATTTTGGGATAAGAAACAATTGAATGAAGTATTACTATTACCTGATCTGCCCTCTAACTTCTCAGCTATGAGGTTCCAGTTTTGGGGGCCATAAAAAGCGACCAGTTCTTTAAGCTTGGCATCCTCAGCAGGTCTCCAATGTCCCCTCGCACACAGTTTTGAGTGCCCACTATCACTTTCTTTCATCAAATTTTCATTATTAGGGCTGTCTTCTTTGGAGTTTGCAGTTTGATTCATAATCTCATTATCACTGCTGTCACCACCCTTACCCTCAAGCACTGAAGGAACAGTTGTGGGTATCACTGATGATGATCCACAGCTTTGATTGAGAGAGAGAGAGGCAATGTCTGCAAAAACCATTCCAGAAGAAGAGGAGGAGGAGGAAGAAGAAGTGATAAGGCTATTTAGGTTAATTTTTGATGGTGAATATACATACAGCAACACACTTGTTAGCCATGCATATATTTCTTCCCCAGACAGATGCTGTCATACAACTGTTACAAAGTGATACTCTCTGAAATCAAAGATAAGGAAGCAAATTGCACCCAAAAAAAAAAAAGATAACGAAGCAAAAGCTATAATTACAGAAGAAGAAGAAGAAGAGAAAATGAAAAAAAGAAAGAGAAAAATCTTGCAGGAGAAAAATTAATTAGAACAGCAAAATCTGCAATATAAATGCGTCAAACAGATCAGCTAATTAATTGTACTCTCACTTGCAGAGACGGAGAGAGAACAGATAAGCAAGGGTTTTGAAGTAGTTTAAGATGCTGACTGAACCCTCAACCTTTTATTGATTGATTCAGTTCCTTTTCCTTCTACTATATATATAGGGTTTCAGTAGGATTAAATGACACAATCAATTTATTGAAAAAAAAAAAATCAGGGCAGAAGATCACACGTGCGAAAGGGAAGAGACAAGAAAGACACAAATGTAGAAGTAATGCTACCTTCAGCTTGTGCACACTTAGACACCTTTCTTTTCATGGGCCACAAAATTAGAGCTTCACATAACTGCCTTCTGTTCTGTCAACCCCACCCCACCCCTCCCTCCCTGTCAATCCACATCTTTCCTTCTTTCTTTCTTTTTTATTTTCAAATTATATTTTGATGTTAGAACAAATTACTGATTCTTCTTATGTTTTAATTTCGACATATAGAAATAAAATTTTCAAAAATTGATAGAATATTCATCTACCGTTTTGATTAATATTGTCTGATATAATCATTAGGAAGACTAAAGGATTAAATATATTGAAATATTTCTAATATTTTCATTATTGTTGTTTTACTTGGTTTAAGACTTGAATCATTAAAAAAAATTATGATCAAATTTTAATAAAAAAAATAATTATAATCAATTTGGGGTCCATCAAGTGACATAAATCAAGGATATTTTCAATACCTTCAAGCCTCCAATCTTTTTAATGATTATTTCAAACATAATTTGCCAAACGTTGAGGTATATACTGTCAATTTTTAGAAATTTTGTTTCTCTTTGTCAAAATTTAAATCTCAAAGGAGTTTTTAGTAATTTATTCTTTGAAGTTATATAATTATTAATTTCTTATATTTATAAAATTGTATATGTACATTTTTGAAAAATTTTAATTTTACAATTTAATATATTTTATTCTTGTTAATAATCATTAAAATAAATAATTATATTAATTAATCATTATATATATATACATATACATATATATATATATATTCGACTTAAACAAATCACATTAATTTTAATTTTAATTTTAATTGTAACAGTTTACTCAATTTTATTATTATTATTTTGTCTCATACTTAATTTTATTAAATACTAATATAAATAATTAGCTGCATCAAACCAACGATAGTTTGATCTGTTTTTTCTGTTTTAACCACCTGAAGTTGACCCTACGACCAGAAACCTTCAACCTCACTATCCCTAAATTACAATTACTTGAAAATAATCCATAGAAATTCAACTGTCCCTTCTTTCACAACAAATTACGATAGTCCAAAAACAACACTGTTGCAATCACGTCATCTTTAATCCATCTCTGTCTCTTTCATGGAGTTGGACTCTATATATGACTCTCAGATTTAGGCTATTCTATTCATAACAAAAAGAAAAAAAATAATAATAAAAAGTGGATACGGCTAACAATATTCATGTATGCAAATTTTGATGAAACTCAGAAATGTACTAGGCTAATTCTGTGGTCCTCCGTCTTTTAATAAATCTTGTTTAATCCTTATTTGATATTGTTAAGATTAAGTACAGTATATTAGCTAGGTTATATATGTGTATATATATATATATAAAAGCTTGAACAACTCCAGCTACTAGCTAGGTTTATGTGAAAAAAATTTATCACTGTTGGGTTCTAATTTCCTTTGGATCAATAGCTAGGTCCTGCCTGAGGACTTCCTTTTAATGATTTAAAGCAGAAAAGATTGAATTAAAGATACATGATAAGTCAGATCATACAGTTTTGAAATAGTTAAAAGTATATAAACATGTGAATATCTGCAGATTCTAAATAAACCCCAATTAGACCCAGTTCAATGCAATGTCACATTTCCATGTTGGGAATGTCCTTTGACACTTTTCACTTTTTCCATCTCTTAAAACCCTAACCAAAATAACATACAAAAAACAAAGGTATAGAGGTATAGAGAGTGTGGGTTTTGTCTGTTTTAACATATATTGCTTTTACAGTTCTTAGTTTTTCACCCATAAGGGCAAATTAAAGAAAGCTAATGAGGGACTTGTCAAAAAAAATGAGGGACTTGTGGGGTTACAATGTGTAAACAAGAATGTACTGTCTATTGCTGAGAAAAAACTGAGGCACACAGCACAGCCTCAGTTAAAATAACTTTGGAGTTTGAACCTGACTTGCTATGGGAAACATACCAAACTATAATAAGATCTCTTTAATTAAAAGCTCCACCATTTTGCAATTATTTAATTTCCAACCTCTGGATAGGACCCTCTACCTGCAGGCCTATAGGGTCCCACTCAAAGAATGCTTGTTTCTATGTCATTGAGTTCATCCATTTCCCTACCCTGCTGTTGCCTAAACTCTCTCTTATCTCTCTTCTTTCTTCACAGGCATGTGATCTTGCTTAGGAGATTGGATCATTGGGTTGTTTTCATTTTCATGTCATCACCACCCAATTCTGATCTATTTTCTCTTTAATTTCATTGGAAACTTGCAGGGTCCTCATCATTACCCATCACTTAATCCAAAGCAGCAATATCTAGCTCTGATTTGTTAGAAGGATATTATCACACACTACTGTTAGAACTTGCACAGTAAATAAACTCAATATGTTTCTTAGCTGCTTCATCCAAATTGGATTAGTGTGATGATTAATCATTTTCGTAATTAAAAATTTGATATTAATTATAAGTGTTAGTGAGGAGAAGATTGAATGGGTAAATGGAGAGGGTCTACAAAACCTCCAAAGGACCACAAAGTGGACATTTTCAGAGAAGAAGACAAGAAAGATGACTTCGGTCTCAAACTTTTCAGACACCAAAATAGAACATATTCAGTAGGAAGAGCGTGTGCTGTGCTGGGGATTCACAGCTGAAATTATAATTATTTCAGTGTTATATTATAATATTTATTTATTTATTTATGTGTAGAGTGTAGAAAATATATTTGATCCCATCATCCATATCATATAAGTTAATAACAACTGTTTAATTTTCTTTTCTTTTCTTTTCTTTCTGGCCTTCTTCTGCCTTATTCTGTTCCCACGTTTGCCTTTCCTTGCACGTGCAACCCTTTGTCTTCAGACGTCAGTTTTTTTTTCTCTTCTATCTTCAATTATTGTCTTAGCTTCTGACTGCCTTATTCTAACTTAGGATGCCTCTCTCTTTGCTTCGCCCTTGCATTAGCTTTCGTATTCGTCCTTTTGTATCCCTCCGCCCACGCTCTCAT
This sequence comes from Balakata baccata, assembly GCA_949630135.1. Taxonomy (NCBI): domain Eukaryota; kingdom Viridiplantae; phylum Streptophyta; class Magnoliopsida; order Malpighiales; family Euphorbiaceae; genus Balakata; species Balakata baccata. The sequence goes on along the minus strand of CATIWF010009635.1, from coordinate 30,720 downwards.
TTGAGCATTGTGAATCACGCGTTGAATGAAACAAATATACTAGGAACTGCAATAACAATTGTATAGCAATAGAGAGAACATCAAGATGGGTGTCATATGATGTGGGACTTAAAGATAGGAAAAAATGAAAAGTGTAGTTGAATTAATAGACAACCAGGAAGCAAAAATGAGGGAAGAAAATGGTGGATCCTATGTTTTCACAAGATTGTATAAAATCCAGAGAGTGAGGTTTATCGCACTATCTGATGACTAATTCAATTACTTATTTATATCTATTAATAGGAATAAAGTAATTAAATATATATTATTATATAATTAAACTAATTTATAAATAATGTTATAAATTGAATCTATTTAAATATTTTTCGGGAAAGTGGTGTGTTTCCTCTAATACCAAAAGAATGGGTCATGTGCTTTAAGTTAGCTATACAGACTAACATGAATATGAAGCAAACATGCTTTCTTCTATGACCCTATGCCCTTATGTAAGATTAGAGGAATTTTGTGTTGTACTTGTTACACCAAGTATTTTAAAATCATGAAATAATCAATTTTTAATTTCACTTATTAATTATCAATAATTAAAATTAAAATTAATAATTTTAAAGTTATAAATATAAATAACACATAATGCACTGCAAAAGCTTCTAAGATTAACAACTATCTTATTGCCAAATATTTATGAAAAAAATGAGAGAGAGAGAAGAGACCTCGCAATGCATGAAGAGAAAAAAGAGATCACAAGTAAGGTTCGATATGGCCCACAATATAAATAGTAGGGCTGATCCTTAAGATTCTGTTGGAGCTGTTCCCTTGGAACCATATGGAAGGGTATTCAAGGTAGTGCCTCTGTTTGCTGTAGGGTATCCCATAACTTATTGCAGGAGAGAATATGGGAAATCTAGTGAATAGTAAAAAAGAAAGAAAATCATCTATATATAAAAAAAATTAAAGTGCTATGTATATGTTAGAAATTTGGAAGTAAATGTAACAGAAATGGATATAAATAGTAGAGCTTATAGTTATAATTGAGTAATGTGCGATAATTTAATACTCTTCTCTCACGCTCAAATTTGCCATGAATTTAAATAAAATAGGAGGTTATCTGGATCGTGAAAATAACAAATTGTGCCATTTGGAGACCAACCGTTGCTACTCCAACATGATATTATATAAAACTCAGTAACTAAATAGATTTATATCTAACTCAATCTAAAAAATTAGTTTAAGAAAGTGGTAATGTACTGTTAATTATAGTCAAACAATGTAGGATAATATAATACAGTAGTATCTGAATGTTATAAACTTGATTATGATATTACATTGAAATTAGAATTTTTAAATTTACAAAATTAATTTAATAAGAATTGCATAAGTTAATTTAAAAGAAATTGATGGGGAATATGTTAAACATCTTCAGGTAAGAAACAAGAAAACATAATATATATGTAAGTATAAATGTGTGGGTAATGAAAGAATGGAAGTGAGTTGACAGTGTCTGATGATGGCGTAACACAACACCCTATTGAATAGAACCATTCCATGTGAGATGTGACTCTAATGCCTTCCCTTTGGACCTCTTCTTTATTAATCTCGGTTGCACTTTCATTCACAAAAACACAATCTATACTCGCCCTTAGATTAGTACCAACTGCACTACCATTTTCTAATTAAGGAAAAACTACCCAAAAAAAAAAAAAATTTAAAATTTTATAAAATATTATAATTATATTCCATTCTAAAAAATTTTATTTAAATTATATAAATTTTTATTTCTTAAATAAATATAGTTTATATTTGTGTAAATTGAAATAGCTAATACGGATATATATTAAATATATATGTTAACTAAATTAAATATATTCAATTATAATTACATAATTAGACTAGAATGCTTGCTATTTAATTTAATTATTTAATTCAGTTGATATATTTGGTTCACATAAATGCTAGATATTTTATTTAGTTAATTTACGTAAGTACCCGTTAGATTTAGAATCTAGTTTTATATTACTGAAATTATATTGATTTTTAAAATAAAAATTCATATAATTTAAGTAAAATTTTTAAAAAATTAAATATAATTATAAAATTCTACAAAGTTTATTATTATTATTATTATAATTTGTAATTTTCTCTTTTCTAAATTCCAAAGTTGGATACTTGTGCTTAATATCTACAGGGTATATTATTTTCTTTAATTTTTTAAATATTAAAAAAAATATGTATCAAAGAGAGCCTGAAAAATTAGAAGGAAAAAAAATAAGAATAGGGGCATGTAGGGTAGAAGAGTCAGTGACTAACAGTCAGTGTTAATAATATTTCGAGAAATGTGACATATTAAGACCCACTTCTTAATGTTGATTGACAGATATCTGCATCTGCTTAAATGCTTCTCTCATGCACCTATTGCTTGCACCAACACAAATTTAGATACTAAGTTTTTTTTAGACAATTTGAAATTGAGTTTTGAAGAACACTTTTTAAAAAAAATAATTATATTTGGAATTTTTTTTATTTTAAAAATTATTTTAAAAAAAATAGATTTTAAAAGATAGTTTATAAAAAATTAAAATAAAAAAATTTAAAATCTGATTTTTAATCTCAAACACTCCTCTAATCCTCACAATATAAAAGAAATAATCCTCACAATATAAAAGAAATTTTTTCTTTTTTGGTTTTATTTATTTAGTAATTTGAATTTAGATACTCTAGACTTATTAAAAGGTAAAATACTCAAATTTAAGTTTTAAGTTGAAATGCAGTGTAAGTCTATTCAGGATTAAAGTGTTTTCCTCATATCTAATTAAGGCAGAAAATATTTTTATTATTTTATATCACTTCTTTCATACTTAAATTATAATTCAATTTCATTACCAATATTATTATAATTAGTAAAAATTTGCATATGTTTAACATTTGTAATGCACGTGTGAATATTACAAGCTTGAGAATTATGAAAAGATGGCATTAATTACGCATCACTATACATATATATATATACCTTTTATAAATAAATTAAAATTAAAATTTCTACTAAACACATATTATATTAATATTTTATTAATATTTAAAAATTATATAATTACTCCTTTTGTTTTATCTTACTAAATTATATGGTTTTTTTTTAGAATTTTAAGGTGTTTACTAGTAGTTAGAAATATATTTTTTTTTTTTTGCTTAGAAAAATTCTTGTGCACTGTATCAAACTTTAAGGATTATTTAGCTAAATCATAGGATTAGCTATTAATTCCATATTTAGTTTAAAAAAATAAAATTTGGCTTATTAATCCCATGAACTTAGTTAACCCATAAAATCAGGCTCAATTAAAACTCTATTCCCCTGTATCTTTACTAATATTATTCCTGTGGGATTATCAATCCCTACATTTACAAAATTAAAAACCCTAAACTAACCTTAATTAAATTTATTTTTCATTTATTTACCTGCAAAATTAAAAATTAAATACGAGAAGAGGAGTGAACGAAATATTTAGTTTCATACTTGCAATAATAATTTTAATTTTAATTGCAATTCTTTTTAATAGTAATTGTGATTTTTGCTTCTATTTCGAAACTCAAAATGCAAACATCCAATACTACCTATTTTCATAAGTTTAGAATTATAAAAGCACTACATACACTTCAATCTATAGCTTTCTCAACAATTTCCGAGACGATGAATCAGTTTGAACCCATCAAATGCTAAAGAAAAAAACCCACATATGTCAAAAAAGGCCAAAATAAACCAATTTTGAGATAAATTAATCCAAACCCAAAATTAGTGTAAAGAATATTTAAAATACATGTTAAGAATGATAAATAAGAAAGTAGGAACTCAATTTGGTACATGGGACTGATCAATAATTTTTAAATATAGGATAAATGGTATTTAAGTAATTTAATTGTTTTACTAGTTTATCTCGTTACTTAAATAATCATACCAACATGATATTAGTTAATTTATATTAAATAAGGAATAACTTAATTAATCATATGACTTATAAACCTAGGATTAATACTAATCCTATGACTTAAGTGATTAGCGAACCCAAATGGACAGTAAGAGTAATTAGTATAATAGATCAAATTTAAAGGGGAGAGAATTATAATACCCACTAACTAGAGTTTAGTCATTATGCATGAATACATGACACATATGAGGGGTAATTCGGTAACTAAAAGTAAGGATATACAATACAAGTACATATAAGTTAGATTTAATGTTATAACGAAGGTATAATTGATGTATATTAGTTGGTTTTGGCTTCGGTTCCAAGAAATGGACATAATAAATCAATAATTATAAAAAAATAAAGTGTCATGGCCGTGACACCCCCTTCTCAAACCCTAAGAACACCAAAGGAGTGATTCTTCACCGTGAGAAAAGGGTGTCACGGCCATGACAGTCGCATTTTTTGGATAAACATGACTGCTTGAGGTTAGTTGCTACAGTAACTCTGTATGGCCATAAAAGGTGACTATATAAAGCTTTTTCTACAATCTTATTAACATTTTTCATCATCTTTTTCATCCTCAAACCCTAAACTCCTTTCACATACAACTAAGAACACCAAAGGAGTGATTCTTCATAGTTTTTGAGTGATTTAAATTTAAATCAACAAACAAAACAAGATTAAAGTAAGATTTGAAGAAATCATTATCTTTGGTGAGATTTTGGAGGAGAGAGAAAGTTGGTGCAAGAGAGCCCATGAGTTTCTTGCATGATCAAGAGTTGGTTATGCTTTTAAGAGGTAAGGAAATCCAAGAAAATCATCTCTTTGTTATGATTATGAAATTATATGGAAAGATTGTGTTGGTTGGTATGGAAATCCTTAGAGAAAGATGAATGGTGGTTGGATATTGTATGCATATGTGATTTTTGAAGTTATTAGAAGTGAGGTACCTTGAAATGGAGTAGAAATCATACATTATGACCATAGTTTGGAGATTATGAGTTAATTTTATGTTTTTGTCATACTACCATAGACTTAGTATTTGATATGTGGTATTGTTTGTAATAGGAAGACAAGAGAGAGGAGATCAATAAGAAGAGTAGATAGCTCCTTAGTTGAGTTTTTGTCAAGCTTCTAATAGAAGTTTGTACATATACGCATTATTATTTACTCCTTAAATATGATAAATGTATGTAAATGTTGAATTATGCGCAATTATATTGTTGAGCATGTTTAATTGTTAAGTAATATGATATTATGTAATATGAGACATGAAATGAAATGACATGATTAAATATTAGAAAGGTTAATTATAGTATTTGAATATGTATAAATATGGTTATGAGTACAAAAATGGCATATGTGTTAAAATGGACACAAAGTATGTAAAATGCATGAGTTATGAGCTCGATTGTGACCCTATTTTGGGGGATAATTTGAGTTGTGTAACATGTTTTTTTTGGTGTCCAATGACCATGGATGAGTTCTATCCATCTTTAGGAAGTGATTAGAAGTGAAATTTTGACAAAATTTGACTATAGGCACAAGTTAAGACATTTCACAATCGGCGTCACAACTATGCTGAAATTGTCATGACCATGGACATGGAGGCAGTAGCCTTCACGACTAGGTGTCACAGCTAGCCTAATTTGTCATGGCTGTGACAACATTATTCACAACAAAGGTGACTTATGTTTAAATGATATTTTGATGGGTCCGAAACATGTCAATTATGTACAAATGCCATATTATGATATAAAAACATATAAAAATATGTTAATGAGTATAAATGTGATATGTGAATATGTATGTACATTATGTTAACAAGATGGAAGTGAGAAAGTACAAGATTAAAATGAAGAAATGCTTTGATATAAATGTCTATTTCTCTACCTGAAGACTACTTTAGGGTAAATAATGCATCATGAAGGGAATAAGTGATACGTATCGACTAGATGTTATGTGAGGATCATGTTATCTAGCCCTGGACTAGGTGCTCTTGTTCCTAGTACTCATATTTTTATAATCAGTCAGGTTAGCTGGGCCTTGGTTTGGGTGAGCACACTTGACTTGAGTGAGCTCGAATGAGCATACAGATTACAGTGGATGAGTAGGATGTCTAGCCATGGACTGAGTGCACCTACTTTATACCTTATATACAGAGTGAGTAGGACGACCAGCCCTAGACTTGATGCGCCTACTTCACACCCTGTATCCTACCAATTCGGGAATGAGGTTTTGGCTATATTTATCAAAGTTGCTTATTGAAAAAAAAAATGTACATGACATGTATGATTAATGATAAGAGGTTAATAGCACGAATAATAGTAAATAGGTTAAGACATATAATATGAAATGAACACAAACACTGCATGTATGTGATACAACATTTCTTTAGCTTTCATAAATATGATATAATATTCATATGTCATAACACATAATACCATGACATGACATATATTATGCCTTATTTATATATTTGCATGGGAAAATTTCAATGCCAATATGTACTACTAAGTTAGAGATAGCTTAGCGTGAGTTTTTCTTACACAGGTTAAGGAAATTGTAGATAGCAAATTTGAAGGAAGAGAATGTTTGCATAGGAAAACCTCAATGGCTATATGTACCACTGAGTTAGGAATAGCTTAGCATGAGTTTTTAATAGTTTAGCATGAGTTTTTCTCATATAGGTTAAGAAGCTTGTAAATAGCAAAGTTGAAGAAAGAAAAGTCTGTCAGAGTCCATATCAAGAGAAAATATCTGAGACTCGGTTTGTTGGTCTAGCTTATCATGTTTTGTATTTTGTACATTCATGTATATAGGAATAGTGACAATGACTTGTATTATGACATAGTTATGAGATGTATTTGGTACATGTATGAGGCATTAAACCAAAATTAAATGTTGATACAATGTGAAAAGAAAAAAATATATACATGTGAGCCTTTAAATATGATATGAATAGTAATTAACGGGTATAAAAAGTATAGATAGTGGCGCTCTATCTATATAATGAGATTATTCTTGTTATTATGTGAAATAATAGGCATAATTCTGTTATATAGGTAGGGCGTTACAAAAATAATCTTTTGTTCGTCATTTCGTTCTAACAAAAAGATATATTAGTAGAATATAATAAAATAGATAAGACAAATCATATAAAATTTTAACTTTATAGGGATACTAGTACAATATAAAGTTAATTTCATTTGTAATAATTGAATTTTGCTCTTATTACAATAAAATTACAAACAAAAAAATTGTCGTAGAAAAGTCACTTAATTATATTTTCATTTTACTAAAGTCACTTTCGGTTATTTTTCTGATATAAATAACTGGAATTCTGATTTGACAGCTGACGTATTACCAAAAATTTGATGTGTCAGTTGACATGTTATTGAAAATCTAATGTGACAACAGATATGTCACCGAAAAATTAGCAGAAATAATTTTAGTAAAATGAAAATATAGTTTATTTATTTTTTTGGGACAAATTTTTTTTTATTATACTACAATAAGAGAAAAGTTCAATGAACTTTGCTCTTATTGCAATAAAGTTACAAAAAAAATTTCGTCCTAAAAAAGTCACTCAACTATATTTTCATTTTACTAAAGTCAATTCCGGTTATTTTTTTGATATGGACGACTGGAATTCTGATTTAGCAGCTGACGTGTACCTAAATTTTGATGTATTAGCTGACATATCATTGGAAATCTCATGTAACGGCAAATATGTTACTGAAAAAATAGTAGAAATGATTTTAATAAAATAAAAATATAGTTTATTTATTTTATGGGGACAAAAAAAAAATTTATAATTTTACTGTAATAATGTAACGGCATATATGTTACTGGAAAAATAGCAAAAGTGATTTTAATAAAATAAAAATATAGTTTATTTATTTTATAGGGAAAAAAATTTATAATTTTACTGCAGTAAGAGAAAAGTTCAGTGACCTTATATAAAATTAAATCGTATAATATATCAAATTTTAGGAATTAAATAGTATTTTTTTTCTAAATTAATCATAGATTATTTGTGTATGTAAATGAATAAATTTATAATGCATGTGTAGTCAATAATAACGGACATTATGGTCAAGATTGTAAAAGAATTAGAAGGCTTATTCAGAGTGTTTCCGTAATTGGGTGCGAAGACAAGCTAATCGTGCTGCTGCTCACACTATTGCCCGTGTGAGTCCGCTCTATGCTAGTCCTTCTATTTAGGCATTTCCTCCAAATTTTATAGTTTATGTTGTTCGTTCTCAAAAGTGTATCTATGTTGAAATGAGCAGGGAAGAAGCCATAATTAATTTTAGGGAGGTAAAATGCTGCATAAATTATTAAAATAATATATAAAATCAACTATCAAACTTTTTTTTTTCATTCAAAACTATAGTAGAAAGAGTTATTTATAATAAAAATTAATTAATACAAAAGTAAATAAATCTAATTCAATATAAAATATTTATCATCTTCAATTATAAAATTTTACAGTCTTTTCATATCATAATAAAATTCATCTATAATTGAATATGTACTAAATTTTTTGGCAATATCTTTTTTTATATATGCATTATTGCTTTCTAAACTATAAGAAGTTGTTCTTTGAAAATATGATTAAATTCTAAAAGACTTTTTCATAATAATCAAAAGCCTATTTAAAAAGAAAAAAACAGTAATCAATAATTTGTCAAAAAAGAGTTTAATTATTATATAAAGTTTTTATAATCTATTATAATAATATTTACTTTTAAATAAAAAAAAGTATATATATTCATTTGAATGAATTAATAAATTTAACAATTGTGAATATTAAAAAAGTAATTTAAATCAATAAAGTTGATGGCTGGTTAGTGTACGGACGGTAAAAATACGGTTGAAACTAAAAAGAAAACTTTATAGTAGTTGAACGGTGGAAACATAAAAATAAAGAGAAAAAGATAAAAGTGAAAGAGTTTAGTATTAGATTTGTTATTTATTTAATTACTTTACGTGTAGATGTGGGTAGGTCTTGTGTTAATGTTTTTTATAATATAAACTTATTATTATTATTATTATATTTTATTTTCTTATGGACTTCAAGTAGGACCTTATAAATTATAATTTGTCTTACCCATATGTTATGTAACTTATGTTAGAGGGTAAATTTATTAAGTTCTTCCTACTAAAAGCTTGAAAACATATCTACTACATCAAAAAATAAATAAATAAAATTGGGAAAGCCAAGGTCACTTGTCAGCCACTCCAACTTTATCCTTAAAAATGAGTCAAACAAAATAGATATTTTAACTATATAAATTGTAATAATTTAGTTTTTTAAGGATTATTTTAGTTATACAATAAAAGAATAAGGAATTTTATGTTACAAATTATCTTTGAAATACTGAATTATTATAATTTATATAGTTGGGGTACCGTCAGTAAAATTCACTCCAACAAAACATAATAAATTTGAGTAAAATAATATGTTTGGACAAAATTTACCCAAAGAAAATAATTTACCTAAAAGTGGACAAGAGTGTCGTAGATAATGAGTAGTATATCATGATATTGAATCTAGAATTTTATTATTTTTCTTGAAAAGATTAAAATCATAATTATTTTAAATTTATATTCTTAGAAAACAATTAATTTGTGCAATAAAATAAATTTTCAAATTAAGAAAAGATTATCAAGATAAATTCATGCCATAAGATGGTTGGAAGCTCACAATTCTTAAATACAACAAAACTAAAATTTATTGAGATTGGTACGATACTATTGAGAATTTGGTCATATCTACAAGCTATGTATCACAAATACACATACAGACAATAAAAAATAAAATATATAAAATATATAAAATACAGACACACGAAAAAAATATATAAATATTAAAAATATAGGGATAAATTTATATATAAATACAAAAAATATAATTACAAGTTATTATTTTTATATGAATTAAATAAAAATGACATATAATCAAATATATTGAGAAATGATTGGTGTCACATATAAATTTTAGGTTTTTTAGAAAGAAAAAATGTTTTTAACTTAAATAAATGTGTTTCTAATTTTTTGAAAATTACCAAACGTACCCAGAACGTTTCGTGTCGGTATCAGAAATATATCCAAAACGTTTCGTGTCGACACAATATATAGTTAAAATATCTGTGCTTCATTGCGTGCAAGTAGTGTGGAAGAAATACTTCTATATATGTTTTTATCAATTCAATCCCTACCCAAATTATAAAGCCATGCCTCAAAAAATTTCAATCCAAACTGAAAGCTTAATTTTATTTATAATCATTAAACTTTACTCTTATTACAATAAAATTATAAAAAAAAATTTCGTCCTAAAAACACATTAGCTATCACATCAGACTTATAGGAATACATCAATTGTCACATTAGTTTTCCAGTTAACTATATCAGATAATTAGTCTGAAGTGAATTTAATAAAATAAAAATAAAGTTCAGTAATTTTTTTAGAACAAAAAAATTTTTATAATTTTATTGTAATATCAGTAAACTTAAGTGACCATAAATGAAAAATAAATTTTATTTCAATTTAAAGATTGATTATGGAGTCAAATAACAGAGTATATTCCACCTGAATTGAACCCAAAATGTAAGCCAGCCCTCAAAAAATTTCAATCCAAACTAAAAGATTAATTTCATTTATAATTACTAAATTTTACTCTTATTACAATAAAATTATAAAAAAAATTTTCGTCCTAAGAAAATTATTGAACTATATTTTCATTTCACTAGTCATTTATGGCCAAATTTCTAAAAACACATATACTATTACATCATATTTCTTAGAACACATCAGCTGCTATATAGGCTATCTGATTATTTATATTGAAAAATTAGTCTGAAGTGACTATAATAAAATGAAAATAAAATTCAATAATTTTTTTGGAACAAAATTTTTTTTGTAATTTTACTGTAATAACAATACACTTTAGTGACCACAAATGAAATTAAGCCTCAAATTGAATTGAACTAACATAAATTTTATTTCATTTAAAGATTGATTATGGAGTCAAATAATAGAGTATATTCCACCTGAATTGAACTCAAATGTATGCCAGCCTGCAAAAAATTTCAATCCAAATTGAATGATTAATTTTATTTGTAATCACTAAACTTACTTTTATTGCAACAAAATTATAAAGGTTTTTTTCGTTTTAAGAAAATCATAGAATTATATTTTCATTTCACTAGTTACTTATGGCCAGATTCCCAGAGAAACATCATATGTCACATCAAATTTCTAGGGATATGTCAGCTACCACATCAGTTTTCCGATTATCCATATCAGAAAATTAATCTAAAGTGACCTTAATAAAATGAAAATAAAGTTCAATAATTTTTTTGAACAAAAAGAAATTTTATAATTTTACTGCAATAACAGTATGCTTCAGTGACCATACATGAAATTAGGCCCCAAACTGAATCCAACTAACACAAATTTTATTTCAATTTAAAGGTTGATTATGGAGTCAAATAATAGAGTATATTCCTCCAGAATTGAACCCAAAATGTGACAATAATTCCCTTAAAAATACAATTCGAACAGAATAACTCAAACCAAATGAACTAAACTATTATAAATTCTTATATAAACTCAATCTATCATGTTATTTATAAATTAATCCAATCATTTATTAATATGTATTTAATTGTTTTATTTTCATTAATTAATGTGAATTTGTAAATACACTACGCATACATATCAATAAATTATTAGAATAGTTTAGAGATGACATGGTAGACTTAGTCTACATAAAAATTTCTCTTTGAACTAAATTTTCGATTCAGTTTTGCAGACTCCTGCATTTATCCATCTTCTACAAAAAAACTTCGTTAAATTTCCTACTTTGATATGAAAATATACTTAAAAATTTCTTATGTAAATTACATATGATGCAAAACAGTGCCTTATCTGCCACAGAAACATTAGCCTAGATGCACCAGTGCCCTTTATTGCAGGTTGGTTGCTATATGCTCCTCATGGAGTTCCTAAGAAAAAGCAGAAAATGCGTGATGGTCAGTGTACCTTGTGTGTTATTGACTTTCCAATGCCATTAAAGCTGTACTCCACTGCGAACCATCTAGTTGCTGAGGAAGAGAGAGAATTGAAGGTAGTACCTCAATGTGATGAAAGGCATCGAAAATTTCAGCAGCACAGGCCCCATATAATATTAACAGTTCAGCAAGAGGAAGGGAGGCCTACAAGCTGATGAATTGATCCTCCTGTTCTTTAGATCGACCATCGTCCCTGCTCAAATATTATTGAAAATAAGACTTGACAATACAAGATTCTCTTGCGAGAAGGGTGGAGATAAAACAGAACAAAGTTTTATGGAAACCAAGAGGGATGAGAATGAGTTTTCATGGATGCCTAGGTGGGTCAATTTTGCATACAAGCACAAGGCATTTTGACAAAGTTTTTCATGTAATCAACAACAGGAAAAAAAAAAAAAAGAATAAGAGAATATCAAGACATGCATGTTGACAGAAAATAATGTAGCTTTAACTGCTTCAATGCCAGAGGTCCCACCAATGAAAGGCACAATGCCCAGTGTGGGGTATTCTTGCATTCATTTAATAGGTTGTAAGGCAAATCCTTAAAAAAACACACAAAGATTAATCATTATGCAGTAATCAGGTAAATATTATATGAAACATCAGAATGTGAAAAGATGCAAGAGAGAGAAAAATCATATCTAAACTGAAAATATTGGGGTGATCCAAATTTTCATGTTTCCACTGGTAATGCATCAACCAAATGGGTTCAGATTAAAACAAAGACTACAGAAGTTAACAAAAGCATCACAATGACTCGAAGAAAATTGGGTTAGAACATGCGCTATGGATAAATAATTAGAGACTTCAGCTAGGGAAATGACTGGCATTCAACAAGATCCTACCCCACTGACCAGTGACCACAATCCTAACCCAATCTTTTCACCTCCCCTTGCCCACAATCTATTGCAGGAAGTTTCCTAAAATAAACTTTCAACCGTCTGGTTTTAGGCATGATTGATTCTGGAAAGCACACCTTCAATTTATCAAAATTGGGAAGCACGGAAGAAGTCCGGAACAAATACAACTGACATCGAAAAATGCACAAACAATCGACTATTATTCTTCAAGTTCAAGTCATTTCAATAGGTAATGATTGATCAAAGAGAGTCAATCATTCATGCCATGCCATCATCATGGAAACAGATCAGAATTGATAAATTCATCTATTTTAATTTAAACAAACATAATCCTGAATAATGCTGTCCCTACATAACCTGCAGAACAAGTGAGTGATGCATCAGTACTTCAACTATCATTTCCTTAATTTTATGATGTCTGAATACCCTCTAGTTACATTTTCGTCTGCCTAATGCACAAAAACAAAAACTTTAAGCAAGTAACCTGAATTTAGTACAGATTCTGGCCCGTCAATCGAAAATCCTTCAAACATATAAAAATGTTTTAATTCTAAGTCAAACAACTGCCGTCATACTATGCATTTTATTTCCAAGATTACCTAGTGGTGAGGCCTAAATAGAGGGAATTTTCAAGAAAATAACGCAGGAGGATATAACACGTTGAAGAAACAGGAAATATTCCAGGAAAAAAAAAGGTCTCCCTCCAACAGCTACCACTCTTCCAAATTCATATTCTTCCAGTAAAGGAAGCCAAAATGATCAATCCCATACATAACCATATCACTTTTTATTGCAATTTTTTTATAAGAATGACAACATTATATAAACTGGAAATTTGCACTTTGAGCACTTCATCTAATAACCAGCATTAAATATTAAGATTTTGGATATTGCATAAGAAAGAACAATATGAGAGGAACCATAAAATAAACAGCTTAGGGGTGCAAAGGAGGATATGCAATCCCATATAAAAGAAATGTAAACCATTAATTTCTATTCCATTAAAAACTCCCTGTTGGTTTAGATCTATCTGGAGCACCTATGCACGACTACAGATATGTCAAAAGAAGAATAAGCCTACTATGATGGTGAACAATTCCATTTAAGTTTTGTGGCAATCTGAGCACATCCTAAACATTATAGGCGCAAAAACATTGTTGTTCATGAGAACCTCAAAAAGTTGCCAACTAGAATGTGTCAATACTTCAATAAATTGAATAAGGCAGCCTCATCAACAGTCTGAGTTATAATTAGGGGGATCATAACATGTTAACATCAGAATAACTTTTTTGGAAAAAAGTAATAAAAATGATACTTAAAATTTCATTTGATAAGCACAATCCACAACCCTAGTATTTAATATTGCAACACCTTCAACAATCAATAAGAATCATAGTCTCTATATTCATACATTCATAAATTATATTACCACCAAAGAGCAAGAACCAACATTCATATGTTTCAGATAGAAGAAGAATTAACTTGAGAGAAACAAAGATAACAATAACAATGATGTAGATAACGTAACTCCAAATATAACTCACAAAGTAAATTCCTCTAAGGCTAGATAAAAAAGACATTCCATTTCAAGAACAAAACCTAGTCATGCTAGCATTCTAGCATTCCTCTCCAGTTATAAATACCATACAAATAAAACACTATAGAGAAGGATAACCTCTTCAACCAAAAAAGGGATAATCTTTGTGAATTGTCTGAAGAAAGGATAACCTATGTGCTTTTGTTCCCTTTTAAAGCTCTTAAATTTTGTAAACAACATATATTTTGTATTTGCCATGAAAAATTAATCCATACAGATCACCAAAAAAGCCAATTCCCATATGGACTTTTCTTCTAAAAGTTACACAAGGACCACCAACCAAATAAACGCTATTATCTTACATGGAATCTTAATCTTCCAAGTATGTTTAGCCAAACCAGAAATGGATATGAAAATACAATAGAAATAGGTGTTACATGGTTTTGGAAGAAAATGCCTTGCATATCTAAAAAGTCCTACTCTGATTACCATCTAAGCATCTAAGTTTAATTACTCTCTTAAACGGACTGGAATACGAGGAGGGGAAAACAACAAGAACTACAACAACTAAATCTTAATCCCATACTAGATGGGAGGAGGGGAAAAACAGGAAAAAAATAATTAAGCATTTTAAGTACTAAAAGCAAGATTTCTCATCTAAGAAAGACAATGATTTTGTGACTTTCTTTACAATATCATTGATATGGCACAAAAATTTCAAAGAAGCTGATATCATCATATGTAATTGAAATATAATCTGTGCAAAACACATGCAAATCCAATCCTAATTTATTTCTAACAGCGAACAGGAAAATCCGTTGACTGGATTTTGCAAGCCTCGCTTAGCTCAGCCTCAATCCTCCAAATGAAATCAATGATACGAATATTACCATTCTGCTAAAATTGGGGATAACTCATAAATGAGGAAGGCCTAATCCTTCAATAATTATATGCTTACATGCAGTCACTGGGACACTGGCTATATTAAATGGCAATTCTACATATAGTGGAGTGCAAATATGTATAGCCAGCAAAAACAATTTCCACAGACTGAGCGTGCAAAAGAAGAGATTTATTCCCCTCCATAAAAATCTGGAACAAAGCTTTAACTAGGAGAAATTAGAAGAAGCAATTAATGAGGGTGATCAGTCCAAATATCTAATGGTTAAAAGATTCAGCCTGAAGTGGGAACCCAATAAATGATTAACTAAGATATATTTACTTGCAACGCCATAAACTAAAACTATTTGATGAAGTCACCACTTCAGATATGGTGTTTAAGTTCCTCACCTATTATGCAGACATTCATCGTTTATTTTATTATTATCCTGAATTGAGCCATATATCAATTTGTCATGCAAGTTCAAGCTCCGCATCTTGGTTTGTTTAAAAAACTAACAAGCTAAGACTGATATCTCATTTTAAGGGTAGTCATAAGCTGAACTTTGAGCTCTTTACCGATGTGAGAAACACAGGTAAAAAAGAGCTAGACATTCTCCTGAACTTAGCTTTGATAAATTCATCAGCAACATTGCATAATAATACTTTGGCGTATATATCCATTACATGTTTAACTATTGTAAATACATTTGCTATTTAAGCATTATGATTTAGTATGATGCTTAAATAATGAATCTTAACATAGTGGCTTTCAGTACCCTATTCATTTAGGTCACTGCTGAGTGCTGACTTATAGCCTTTGCTGCAATGATTCTCTTAAAAGTATAGGATTTCAGTTGATATTTTTCAACATTTTTTCCAGGAAAGAAAAATTAAGAAAGAGACGAAGAAATTTTTTTTTTGAAGTTTCAAACGCCAGCAAATTGATGAGACCATATAATGAGATGCCAATAAAAAGAATAAAGAAAATAAAAATGAACAAGGTTGAGACTTTCAAGGCACAAAACCTGTTGTAGCTCAGTAAATAGATCATATACAACAGATAGAGGTTGCCGAAGCTGCAGCACGAATGATTCTATTAAAGCTTCATAACTGTATACCTCATCATACTGTGTAACTAGAAAATGGAACCAATGAAATTAACTGTAAATATGATATTGTCTCCTTTATTTCTAAGAGATAAATTCACACCTGACCCAGAAAAAGAATTTTCATGTCAGAAAACTGTCTCCAGAATGTTAAGGTCAAACTTTCTACAAATTACTTCGATAATACTTTAAGTGGCATACTAAAATAACTAGTGGTATTGTATATTTTCTAAAATTTTATGTTTTAATTGGAAACTACAGATTGCCTCCCATGTTATATGTGAAGCAGATAGCAGCTTAGAATTCAAAGTTCCCACATAACATTGTCAAATATTAGAACACAAGAATGAATACCACCGTAGAAGTAATTTTGCCATAAAAGCCACAATAACATAACATTAAGACATATCAACATCTTCCAAAATTGTAGCACTTTTATTATGTACCACAACATACACAAATCTATGTAATCAAGCAACTTACTTACTATATATCCTCCTATACCTCCCCAAGCTTCGCTAGCCTCATTTCAACCAATCTTGCATGGAATTCCCCATCACTAACCTTCAACATTTTCCACAATGGAAGCTTCAATCCATAATCCACCAACATTCTATGCCTGGGCTTTATCTTTCCCTCCAAACTGAATGAAAAATACTGCGGAAATTTTTTGAGTTCCTCAAGATCACCTTTCATTTCCACCAAAAAGTATTCAATTTTTGGCATCAAATTATTCTCTATGCTAAACGTCAAGAGTCCAGGCGACCTCACCACCATATTTTTTACCTCATTATATTCAAAGCCCAAACTCATCAAGTAGTCAATCTTAGCCATCAGAGTAGATTCAACATTATACACAAGCAACATGGTTGTCTGAGAATTGATGGCACTGTGACCCACAAACCCAAGATTCCGGAGAAAGATAAGCGCAGGGCGTAATTGGTCAGAAACACTAGAGACTAATAGCCTAGGACATCGAGAAATGGATTTAGTGATATCGGGAAAAGGGATACCGACCTCGTTGAGTAGGAAATCAAAGATTGGGTAGAGATAGAGATGAGGATCAGAGGTGAGAAGGGTAGGATGCATATCAAGGATGCGACCAATGGCGGAGCGATGGAGGCCCATGGAGTAGAAGCAACGCTCGACGGAGTGGAGGGTAGAGAGAGGAGTAGAACGGAGATTTGGGTTTTGAGTGAGAGCTTTATGGGTATTAATTTTGAGGCCAGTGAGGTAGAGGAGCTTTTCACGGAAGAGAAGGCCCGAATCAGAAGTGGTAACGGCGACGACCGAGGGAAAATGGGTTTTCGGAAGGCAATTATGGGTTTTAGAGGGTTTTGGGGAATGGAAGAGAAGGAATTGAGTTGCAGTCGTAAGCATATTGTAGGTGAAATCGACACTCAACACCATAGCCTCCCTTTCTTTCGGTCGGTAATTACTTATTTTCTTGATTTCTTCTTTAGCTCCTAGTTTAATATCTACAGAGAGCGCACGCTAATACCATTAATACGACTCCTCGTTTTTTTTTTTGGTAATACGACTCCTCGTTTTTCTTTTTGTAATACGACTCCTCCTTTCTTGTTCTTGCATAACTCAATACCCAGTGTGTTGCTAGGCATGTTTTCTTTCAATTGGGCAACATAGTCGTCAAGCCACTGGCACAAAACATATTCAGCCTCGTCTTTTTTACAATTTTGCCCCTTTAATCAGTTTTTAGTTCAAGTTGTCCATAGTATTTTATTTTTGCTCTATTTTGTCTATTAAAAATTCAAAACACAACACATTTTATTACTATACGATGACATGATGTATCAAAAAATAAATTGGTGCGTGAAATATATGCATCGATTGGGGTATATATGTTGAAATTTTAAATTTAAAGATTAAATGGAATAAAAACAAAATATGAGAATCAAATTTAACCAAAAGCCGATAAGAGGACCAAATGAAAAAAAAAAAAAAAAACAATTACAAAAGACTTGACATCAGTTTTCCGCAAGCCATCCAAACTCATCAACGCTAACTTTTTTCCATTTCCCTCAATATCATTCATTTTACCCTTGCATTTAGCATCACTCGTATACACTCTCAAATTCAAGAGCTATTTTTATTATCTCTGTCTTTTAAATTCAGGGTTTCTGTAAATTTGTTCTTTGATTGATATAGCTACATAATATATTGGCACTACGTTAGAAGAAATCTCAACAATAAACCTTTTCTTTCAAACCGCGAAGTTTGGGGATATTTCTTAAAACAAGGTATTTAAAAATTTTATTTACAGATTTATAGTAAAATTAAAAATATTTATAAATTTGTGGTATGGTGCGTTAGTCCAAATGGCGAGCATGACTGTGGTGCGCCATTTGGAGTGACGCGCGGCCACGTGGCAAAGCACGGTGAGCCACCGTGCACCACATGGCACTGGCGCACGCATGCGCAATGGTGCGCCAGGTGGCGCACCATGGCACTCCGCTGACTACCTTCTTCAGCTTCTCAGGAATCCTTCAATTTTTTTCTCATAATGCTTTTTTTTCTATCAAACACGTGATCTTACGAGCAAAATAAATATATGATCATTGTTATTTCTTTCAACATCTCGATTTCTCTGTTTCTCAAATTTTCCTCCATTTCTCATTCTTTCCTTATTTCTTTTCTCTATTTTTTTGGTTCTCAAATTTTCCTCTATTTCTCCTTTCTTCCTTCCTCCATTTCTCCATTTCTAGACGACATAGAGGACTTTAATCACAAATTTGAAGAAATCGGCGTTGTAGAACATAAATACATTTTTATATTTGTACATTATTATTCCACATATTTTACTTAATACATAATTAAATTCTACATTGTGAAATTTAATTAATTCATAGCAAATTTAATTTATCAATTTCTAATTATTATAAATTGTATTTTTATTTATGTATTAATTAATTAATCTAAATTTAATTAACAATTAATAGCTACGCAAAAATAATAATAATAATAATAATGAGTATCTATGGGAAAATTTTTATATATTTTAAAAAAATTTTATAAATTATTATTACCTAAATTTTAATTATGTATCTTTAAATTCTAAATACTTTAATTTAATATTTATTAATTTAATTTACTTAATCTTCATTAAGTATTACTAAAAAAAATAATTAATAAATTTTAATAAATAAATTTAATAAATAACAAATTTTACACATAGCGCATGGTATCGGGATGGGATGGGTGCATGTGGGATCGGGATGGGGTGTGGCACGCGCCAGCACTTGCCACGAAGGTGTGCACCACTTCAAGTGGCGCGCGCCTCGTGCGCCACTTGGACTGGTGTGCCTCATGCAGGGACTTCCTCTCCCGCTTCGCTTGCTACTCCAACTGGCACACCGCACCACAAATTTGTAAATACTATTAAAACAACCACAAATCTATAAATTTCACAAAAAAATAAATTAAAATTATAATTAGTTTATATAAACACCGTTAACTAAGAAATATTCCAAAGTTTGAGTTATTTATGTGTGTGATTCAGCATTTGTCTATGTGTTTCTTCTTGTGGCTTGCCTGGAAGTGCTTTTCGTTGGTTTCCTTGCGTTGTAAGAGAGCACAAATTTATGTTTCAGCGCCCTCCTCTTACTCGTTAATTATCCATGCTCAACAGTGTTTTTGCAACCCTTCAGCTCTAAGGCATGGGCATGCTTATTTTCAGATCCTTCAGCATTGGTGGTTATTTGTTTTCTAGATTTGGTGGTGGTTTTTTTTTCTAGTTTTTGTCTCCTGTTTTTCTGCTCTTTATTGTTTTTGCTTTTCTTTTTTCCTTCTTGAGCTATAGATTAGGTTTTTCTTGCTCGCGCTGATTTGCTTAGTTTTAGAAGGGATTTTTTAATCACCTTAATATTTGATGAAAATCGTTTTTCCCCTATTTTAATAATATGATTAATATGCTTATAAAAAAATGTATTGTCACTAAAATCTTTTTAAATGTCCTCACTTAGTTGTTGCCCATATATGTATGTCTTCACAGCCATGCCTTTAATACCTTTATCTTTTGATGCATATATCAAGAAAGGACACCCTTCATCACATGTAACCCTCAAAACACTAATCTATGGTTAGTTGAAATTGAATATTTAGTTATAGGTTGCCTAAATTTATAGTAGCATTAGAAAAGTTAGACGCTGTGAAGAAAATTAGCATTAACATCAGTTGAAGTTTTATCAATGTTTACAATTTTCTCATTAGGAACTTATACATTAGCATCACTGTCTTCATTATCATAGTCTTCTATCTTTAGTAAAACCAATTTCTTCTTCACCACCTAAACTATCATAATTAGTGTTTCACTATCACTACCGTCAAGATTGTCACTTTCAATATAAACCTCTTGCATAATCACATCATCTTACTTATCGCCTTGCATACCAACTTCCATTTAAATTGCATATTAGCTTTATGAGGATCAATATTTATATTCCCTATGAACTCTTCAAGAAACTCACCAATATTTGGCTTATTTTTCACATAAATATTCCCTATATCATCAGAGTTGAACCCCAAATTTTTCACTGCCTCCATTCTTACATCATCTTTACTTTTCAATATTCCTTTAGTTACTAGCCCCTGTATCTATTCATTCACTATCTTTCGTTGCCCCTATTCTAAGCTTACATTCCCTACCCCTTTTATATCTTTTTGTTTGTTCAATTACCTCTTATATGCATTCCATATCTTTTTGTTTACCTTTTCCTTTACTTTCATTCATCGCCATTGCACCCATTTGTTCAATCACTTTCTCTATGCCTTCTAAAACTATCTATTTCCTTTTCCTTTCCATCACTTTCTCTCCCTCTGTCCCTTGGCCTTTCCCTTCTCCTGAATAATAATTCAACCATGCATCATTATCAATACCTTAATTTATAACGCCCGCATTTTAGAGTCTAGAAGTTAACATAGACTATATGATAAACATTTGATATGGTAATAATTAAAATTTGGGTTCACAAGTAATATATAAAAATAATATAGTTATCAGGAATCCGTCATGCTCGTGAAAAGCACACTCATGAAAAGCGCACTCACGATCAGAGTTTAGCGCTCACGCTCGCAAAATTGTTCTAGACAATATTTTAAAAGCCATCTTTGTTTTCCCTCTATTCAGAACCCTAACTGCCTTTCACTCTCCAGAAATACCTCATAGACTTTTCTCCTCATTCTCCACCATTTTTTCTTAATCCTTAAACACTAAATCACATAAGAGATTGGAGTTGATAAGGTTTAATCAAGGGTTTTTTGGAGCTTTTTGCAAGAACACAAGTTTTTATTTTGGAGAGCCTTAGGGACCAAGATTCTCCATTATTGTTCTTTGTTTCAAATAGTAAACTGTAAGTTTCATGACCTTTAATCATCTATAGGAATTAAGTTGATGTTTTATAAGATTTAATTTGGGTTTTCTTGCTTTATAACATTAAAGTTAAGGTTTTCGATTTTAGTAGTTAGATTTTTAGAACATAGCATGTTCCAATTTGTTTTTGATTTCTTGGTTTGTATCCTTCATGTTAGGGGATGAAACTGAAGGTGGGGACAACTACCAAGATGAGAGAGTTCAATAGGATACACATTTGTGGCTCCATTGTTTAGGTTCGTATATATAATCATGATTATTCGCTTTTCTGTTTGTATGCTAAATTTTGAATGGAAATCTTAATTTAATGATGAGCTATACTTAAATGATTGATTCTATGCTTGGATATAAAATATATGTTTGTTAAGGAATGAATTGATACTGTATGCCATTAATTTTTGTTGTAAAGCATAATAAAAGACTGTAAAATATTAATGGTTGTGTTTTGGCATGTTATATATTCTAAGGCAATGTTTTTCTAAATGATTTTGGTACTGGATTTGAAAGGTTTGGTTTATGGGTATGAAAAATACGGTTTTCAAAATGTGTCGTATTGCAACTTTCCCGATGTCAACACAATGTCGCACTTGCAAAAGGCTGGACACAGTCATGCCCAGCATAGGCGCAACAGGGAGCATGCATGCACTGGCATACCACAACATACTATAGCATATAGCTACATGCCATGACACTAATGTGGCACCCCGACACACATGTGTAGGGACCTAAAATGAATTAAATGCTTAAAATACTCAATATGATGGAATTGTTCTACTAAACCTAAATTCATATACAAATAGCACATGAATGACTCTACACAAGCATGAAAATGTTGGAAATAATATGGAAGTATATGACTATGATTTATGATATGACATTCATCTTTGACTATATAAATGGCATGGTGAATGGACATGACCCCAGATATAGTATATGATACATGAATAAGGTGACATTTCATGAGGTATATGATATGATGTAAGAGTTATGATATATGATATGAACCATGCAGTTATGAGAAATTAGAAATAACTTAAATGCCTAGTACTCTTATTAAGACTAGCTATAATATAGATGACATGTCATTTAGAGTTATTACGGTATGGATTTGCTCCATGATATTGATTATGGGCAAGGTGACCAAAGCTCCTGAGAGCGCCCTTGACCCTCACTTATTTATTATTCAATTAAGTTGGTCCAAGCTCTTAAGAGTGTACTTTACTTGAGCATAGTATAGATAGTTACAGAGACATGAGTAGGATGATTTAAACTCTTTAAAGCACTTATATTCACAACTTGTATCCAGATAGTCTAGTATTGAGTAATTGGGCAAATTTATGCTAGTGAAAATATGAAATGCTACAAGTTTATAGAATCAGTATTGTTAATATGATATGCCCCACATTATGAGATGTAATATTATGGAGCTTCCGCTTACCAGGTACGTTTTCCTTATTTATCGAAAGAAATGTTTGGCATGATCATGTAATGTTGAATTTAGATGTATTATACGCAAGCATGTGCTATATGATGATGAATTATATGACTTGTGTCATATGATATGCATGCAATAATATTTATGATTATATGTATCACTAAACTTTCAGTAACTTAGCATCTTGATTTTCTTGCACGCATATTTTGAGCCATAGAGATAATTGATTGAAGAGAAGCCCATGATTGTAAGAGCCAGTCAGATTAGAGTCACTTTCTTTTCATGCATTTATTATTTATTTTATTACTCATTCATTTGGGTTGCTTTGGATTTTAATAAGGATTAATGGGTTTATCGTTTCATGGTTAGTAATTTTAAACTAGTTGTAATAATTTGAACTTGGTTAGATCTAGAGACACTAATACATTTTGAAGTTACATTTTACAGGTTATAAGTATGATGAACGGTATATGCATGTGTATATGGTATGAACATAATAAGATGGGATAAGTTTTAAATCGGATATAGTTTATTAGGCTTAACTAGTTATAATTGAGCAGTATTCTCCTGTATAGTAGAAGCTAGTCTGCTATATTAGAGTGTGTTATATAATTTCACTTTTATAATATTGTTCTAAGTACCTGAATTCTCACGAACATCTTGACTTATATTGGTCTAACACATTAGTTTAAGAACAACATATTCTACTAGGTGAGGAATATCAACATGTGTTGTGTAAAACTTGAGAAATTTTTAAGTAGATTATATCTACCACATAATCTATAGATCAATCAAATCATATAATAATATGCATTTCATTGTTTTATTTTTATGAGCTGATATAAATATAAAAATAAAATAATTAAATATATATTATTATATGATTAGTTTGATATAATAAATTCAATCTACATAAAATTTTATCGTAAAACTCAAGTACACGTTTTCACCATTTTTAATAAATCCAATATCATCCTTGTAGCATTGTCGTCAATAATTTCTATCAACCCATTATTTAGCTTCTTTTTGGACATTAAATAATATATATGATTGAAATTTAGAGAATTTTAAATCCTCTTTAACTCTCTAGATTAATTTCATATATACTTATTAGATTTTGCTTTTATTACAGTAAAATTATAAAAAAATTTATCAAAAAAAATATTGAACTATATATTTTCATTTTATTGAAGTCATTTTCAATCAATTTTCATATATGAATATCCGGAAAACTGATGTGGCTGATAATATGTCACTGAAAATATAATATGACAGTTAATAGCATTATTAGAAATCAGACGTGCCTTTAGAAATTGATTGGAAGTAATTTCAATAAAATAGAAATAACAAAAATATTTGTAGGACTTAGAATTGAAATACAAAAAATATGACTGTAGTAAAAAAAAATATTTGTATATGTTTGCTTGCCATTTGCTATAACTAAAATGTGGTTGTTGGAATTTTTTTGTTTTTTTCAAATGGTAGTTAGAATTTAGTATGTGTTAAGGTTGCAAAAGGAAGGACTCCTTCACCAATTCTCCAACGTTGTTTGTTGGACAGGAGCATGGAAGTGGAAGGACAATATGGGTTTGGTTTGGTTGGTTTTTGGGTTTGG
This sequence comes from Balakata baccata, assembly GCA_949630135.1. Taxonomy (NCBI): domain Eukaryota; kingdom Viridiplantae; phylum Streptophyta; class Magnoliopsida; order Malpighiales; family Euphorbiaceae; genus Balakata; species Balakata baccata. The sequence continues at coordinate 5,861 of CATIWF010009635.1, read as the reverse complement.
GGGGAAACTTCTGACGATCCCGATTCTCAAGCTCTCTTCCATGGCGCTTTTACCGCTCATCCGGTCGTGTCATCCAATCCTATATGTAAGCTTTCTCCTTTCTCTCTCTTCCTCTCTCTCTCTCTCCCTCTCTTCTTTCTCTCTCTTTTTCCCTCTATCTTTCTATCCTTTAGGTGCTTCTCTCTTTAGCTCAATCACCAACCTATCCCACATTTAAGTCCTTTCAATTATGCCCTTCCAATTCGTCGTTTGATTTGCTCATTTGGGTAAATTTTTTTTGGGACTTTTTATATTTTCATCTCATCCTTCGTTGTTACTCTCACAAGGGTAGATATATTTCTTTTTTCTCCCCTAAAACAAGTAAAGAAGAAAAGAAGGTCTGAATCTTGAACTGGGGTAGTCTTTGATTTGTGTGAATTTATGCTGTTTTTTTTCCTTCAAATTACGTTACTATCCTTTGTGTTTGGGTTTGTCCTTTGTGTCAAAAGATTTAGCTTTCAAATATGCCATTCTGGTTAGTTTCATTGTACATGTAAACAGTGATTATGGATTTCTGGTGCTTTATATATTTATTTTGCTGTAATTGTTCTGAATTGTTTAATTTTAATATGTTAGTATTGATCGTGATTGATGCTGTGGATGCTAGCATTTGTTTGAATTATTTGCCTAAGCGTGGGAATTGGGATTTGGAGCGGATACACATTTAGATTTGGAGATTGTTTTAAGATTGTGAAACGTTAATTTTGAAAAATGTAGGATGGGTAGGGTTAAGCTAAAGATCAAAAAATTGGAGAACGTAAATGGCCGCCAAGCGACCTATGGCAAAAGGAAACATGGCATCATGAAGAAGGCGAAGGAGTTATCTATTCTATGTGACACAGATATTCTCCTTCTCATGTTCTCACCAAGTGGCAAGCCTTCAATATGCAGTGGGAAACATAGGTACTCCTTTTTCATGATTTTCCCTATCTGTGGATATACAACTTGTTAACTATAAGATAAATCTTAAACTTACTGCAGATAGTTGCACTGGTTAGGAGCTCATTGTTCATTATTTAACTAGAATGCTGTTATAATATATTGGTTCTGATTTTATGGCTTCAGTTGAGGGTGGGGAAATAAGGGTTCTGGACCATTCACTGTGTTATAATGTTTACATTTTAAGTGATATTCTTCATCATTTTCATAGCCTTTGCCATCTTCATTCTCATTAAATGTTCTCAATTTAATTCTTCTAATCTCTTGTTGATTTTGCCAGCATTGAAGAAGTCATTGCAAGATTTGCTCAGTTAACACCTCAAGAAAGGGCAAAAAGGTAGAGTTTAGCATCCGGATTTCCGTCTTTTTTTTCTTTTTTTTTTGTTGTATTTTAGTCACATAATTGAGTTAGAAGCTAATAGCTATTTCATTCGATTGGAACAGGAAGTTGGAAAGCCTTGAAGTAAGTCCTCACAAACCGTTTTCTATTTTTAATATATTTAACTTCTTTCACTTACCACTTGGCTTCATAACTGATTCTTGTTTTGCCCCCTACTAACGTGACTTTTTTTGTTTTCTCTTTGAGAGTCTAGGCACTGAAAAAAACTTTTAAGAAGTTGGACCATGATGTTAACATACCTGAGTTTCTGGGCACAAGGTATGTTATTGTTAATGCAGTACATTGTTTCGTCTAGCTTGTTGGGATAATCATAAATTTGGGAAATTTGTACTACAACACTTGATGTTTTCTTTTCTTCTTTTTTTTTCAGTTCTCAAACAATAGAGGTATGGACTCAAACAGTAATGCCAATACGAACATGGTCTCTTATAACTCCTATACATAAGCTGGTTACATGTTTTAAATTGCATTGATCAGGATATGACAAACCAATCGAAGTTATTGCAGAATCAACTTTCTGAAGTGCATAAGAGACTGAGGTAAACACCTGCAACTCTCTGGTTGTCTGATTGTGTTTTCGTTTCCCTCTTTAATGTATTTGTGCTGCTATCTAATGAATACAAACTATGGTTGCAACCCCATACTAATTTTTAATTTTCTTTGAGTTTTTCCAGCTATTGGACAAATCCAGATAGGATTAGCAGCATAGAGCATTTGGGGCAATTGGAAAATTCAATCAGAGAATCACTTAATCAAATTCGAGCTCATAAGGTATGTTATCATTCTTGTGTGGGAGCTTTTCAGAGAGGTTAAATATATTCAATGACAGAATTATGAGGTTTAAATTATAGTCTGCACCTTGAACCCATGTTTGAATAATACATGAATACAGACAGATATGACGCTAACTGTTCATATGAATGTTTTGTCTGAAATTCATACCTTTCCATGGTTGCATGAATAAAAAAGAGGAGATTAAGGAGACTGAAGATGGTTTGATGTCCTAGTCAATTTTTAATTAAATTGGAAAGCTCTTCCGTTAAAGGACCAAAGAAATAATATGGTTAAACTTGCCAGAATACAATAGTTCCTAAAGTTTTTAGGTAGCTGACTGAAAAATAAAGCTTACAGCAGTACTATTTTTAAATCAACAAGAGACAGCTCACGGATGAGAAAAATGGCTTCAATCTTCATCATTGCTAATAATTGCACTCACAATTTTGACTTCTCTTTGCCAGGAATATTTAGGAAAACAGCAACTTATGTCGCTAGAATGTAATAATCAGGTACACAGAGGCTTAATGTTTCCTTAATGACTATCCTCTGTAATTTCATTAGAATATATAATGTGAGCTAGTGTTGTTTGCAGTTCCAAAATAGCATCCATGTACCTTTCAGAATGGCTGCTGAGCAGCAGCTCCCACCCATGCCATGGATTACTAATAATGATAGTCAACATATTGTGTTACCAGATGATCCAAATCTACTTCCTCATAGGTAAGTGGGCCCTTTAAGAAGCTTCTAATTTGTTCCAAAAATATAGATTTCTATAAATAGAGGCCTCCTGATCATGTATTCTCAATCCAACAAATGATCTTTCCTTTGTTTAGGGATGTTGAATGTTCTGCGACTTCCTCCTTCGGCAGTTATTCAGGTTATTTTGGATCAGGAAAGAGTTCTGAGCTTTCTAATTCCAGTCAAGAAAATGGTGTGAATGGTTTTCTTAATGAGTTAAGTGGAACTACATCATTGAGGCTGCAGTTGGCTGGGCAGTATCCTTACTTGCCATATAATCTCAATTTGCTGAGTGATGCAAAGGTCCAACCAGCAGCGGAGTTGAACCTACAAGAAAGCCCTGTGGATTTTCATGTCAATGGAAGTTTTGAAGCTCCCAAACCAGGATATGATACCACCCCTGGTAGTTGGGTTTCTTCCTCGGGACCATGTTCCATTAGCATGTTTGATGAACATTTGTATTCCCAGGTTAGTTCAACTAATTTTTCCCCTGACTATACTAAGTAAATGTTTTTGTTCTTTTTTTTTTTTAATTATTTTGCATTTTTCCCCTCACATTATGTGTATATCACTGCAAAGTGCAAAATATAGTTACTTAGTGGGCGGATTGTATGAGAAATGAAAATGGGAACATAAGATGTTACTACTTAGGGACACAGTACCATGCTAGTAGGCTTCTTGGATTACTTAACTGGAAGGAATGCATTTACTTGGAATAGTGAATGAAATGCAGTTCTTACTAAATAGCTTAATCTTGTGATCTTTCAGGCAATCTAGTGTTGTCAACTTCAATCAATCATAAAACTGACTTTCCTCAATATATCTCATGATTACTTTTAATTTGTAAACAAGCGCTAAAATTATGATCTCATAACAATCAGCTTGCTTTTTTCTTTTTATTTAGCAGTTGCATCAAAATAAAATAAGACCTCCTTTTTGTATGACAAACAATATGTAGTAAATTAGAAATTCCAATAAAGAATTAAACATTTATCACTCAAAAGATTCAAGGTTTTTATCTATTTGTTTGTGTTGTGCTCTTTGTCATGGGATCTTCATGAAATTGCTGATCAAATCCAAGTTAGGCTTATTAACCATAATCCTAACATTTAGGAAGTCCAGAATTCAACTTTTAATTAGGCAATTATGAAATTTTGGATGTCTCCAGAATTCAACTCTTAATTATGCATTTCGATAGTAAATTTTAAAAATTTGACTCCGCACTCATCTGACTATTATGCTTTTTTATTATACTGTATTGGAGATTAAACAAATCTTATATTCTACTTCACTGCAGCTTTAGTACTTGCGTGTTTGAAACAGAATTATATTACTTGTTAGTGATGTGGAGAACTAATATTTTATTATAAATTGTTCAAGTAAATTTGTAAGTAGAACGACAGTTGGGAATTTTGACCAAATAGAATATGTAGTGATTAAGATGATGCCTTTTAGGGATTGATATATGTAATTTTGAGATAATTTGTTATAAAATTTACAAGTAAATTTTGAAGGAGAGTAGTAGTGTTACTCTTTTCCACTACTTTTATGCATATCTGAAATTTGCTTAAGAAAGATCTATATGATAGCACTTTTAAGGAATATTGTGAAGGTACTAGAGAATTTACTTCACTTGAGATCGTGGGAAGTGTGATTGTCCCTTGAAATTTTAGTTACTACATAGTTGTATATCAAAGGTGTAATAAGATGAGGGTATCATTCTCTGAAAGAAAGAAATAAGGTGCTTTAGATATGCCACCTAAATAACCAAGGCAGATGGACTGCTACATACTTTTGTTTTGCCCTATTTATATCATTATATGCTTCTGACTAGTGCATCAATCAGTTATGGCTCATGTTTTATAATATGTATTCTCATGGCAGGGTATGATGGTCTTAGTTTCTTCTCTGATTTCCGATCCATGTCATTAATCTTTGTGGTTGTGTACTTATTGTTGTGCTGCTACTTCACCTTGGTGACAACCGTTAATTAACATCTTAAACTGTTTCTTACAGCAACCAAACTGAGCTTGATGGAAGATGAAACTGTTCAGCCACTGATCAAGTAGCTGGATAGCTTGGCTAAATTTTATGCCAAATCACAAATCCCACCGAATGATGCTGCTGAATTTGCAGATGAGTTTTTAGCCATTGCAAATGTGAGGGTGTAGCCAAAGAGATACAAATATAAATATTTAAACTATATATATGTATGTATGTATGTATGGCATGATAGCATCATAAGGAATGCCCTGATCTTGGTCAGTTGACTAGAAAAGAGAAATGGTGCCGATCCAGTGCAAATGAGGCATCACTTTTGTCATATCTTCTTCATCTTCTACTTCTTTTTGTTGACCAGGTCACTTGTGGCAGAGCCACACTACTGTCTCCTTGTCCCTAAAGTGTGTCCTGAGCTGTAAATTATAGAAACCATAATATTTTTTTTTATAGCAATTACCCTTCAGAAATTGTTGTGATTCAAAACTATTATCTATGAATTATAATTTTGTTGTCAACAGAACTTATTTATTTTTGTAACTCTTGACCATTTGTACTCCATATGAGCACCTCATCTTCAGAGTGGTAATGCTTTAAGATTTTTGTTTTTGTTTTTTCAACTACTAACAGAACAGTTCATCAAATTTAAGCTCAAGCAATTAGTGATCAGCAAATTCATGTTCAAGTCATTTCCTATGAATATCCCATGAAATTGCAATACCTATGACAACCCAACAACCAGAAGGTGACATTAGGAGATAATAAATCTTCACACAGCTCTGTTAGATTTTTGATGTGACTGAGATTTGGAAAAAAAAAAAAAGGGTAAGCAAAGTCCAAGAATTATATTTATAAAATGGTCCATCTGTAAGAGTTTTCATCTTCAGAATTAAATTATTGGATTTGCCATGATTTTATAGCTAACTGTCTTGAGCTTATTTTTCAAACATAAATTATTATATGATCAGAG
>CATIWF010009610.1:0-69089 GCA_949630135.1 Balakata baccata | reverse complement strand
CAACAGGAAACCCACCAGGCCAATAACCTTATTGACATGTCAATAACTCCCTAAACTGTCGTCTATGCTAATATATGAGATAAAATATCAAATTCTTGTCAAATATGTATTTTCATAATATTTCAAACTATTTTATCATATAAACTCATTTAAGTTAAAACTTCATTAAAATCATATTTTTAACATTTAATGGCTAAAATTATAAATTACTGTACAGATCTCAACTTTCATGTGTCGATATCTGCCAGCTCTTTTTCCCGGTCTGTCTTTGGCGCCGGTCTCGTAAGTGCGCCTGAACAACAATAATTTCTGATTAACTACAAAATCATTTTTATCATATTTTCTGTTGAAAATAAAACTCTCAACTATTTTCCGCTCTTTCTCATATCGATATTATATTTTTTCGTTACACTTATTTAACGCATAATTCGAAATTTCGGTCACCCAACACGCTTTCCGGTGTGACAAAAAATTTTCCCATATATATATATATATATTTACTCAAAAATTTATATTAATTCAATAAATGCTTTAAAAATTCCAAAAAAATTCCTATGATCTCTTTAGCCCATTTTCTTGTATTTTCCATCACCAATTTCACCAAAATAATATTCCATAAGTTCCAATAAATTTTTTAATAATTAGGCCGAAAATCCAAAAACTCACCAAAAATATTTCATTCATTCCAAAAATGATCTTCCACTTCCAAACACTCCATTTAACTCCATTTTCATCATTTTATGGCACAAATCCTTCAAAATAAATTTTCAAAAATTTGGCCATAATTATAAAAAATTTCTAAAAATTCCCAAAAATTATTTTCATCAATTTTTCACCATATCCATCTTCCTCAAGTCTCATTCTACTCATTGTCCATTTTTATTTAATTTTTTCATAATTTTTCTACAAAACCTCAATTCCTCCTTTTTACAAATTCAACATCAAACACATCACCAAGCTAAAATTTATTCACAACAATCATCCAAACCAACTTAAATTAATGAAAATTTGAAAGAAAAGTGAAAAAAATCTCACCTCAATTTTTCTTGGAATTTTTGACCAATATTTGATTTTCCTCCAAAAATATTTTCTTTACTACTATTAATTTCTTTTACCTCCTTAGGCTTGGATTATAATAATTTGTCAGAGAAAATTGAAAAAAATTTAAGAAGAAATACTTCTTGGTCGTGCAAGGGAGGAGGAGGAAGAAGATGATGAGTTATTTTTATTTTTTTTGATGAATTGTTGATTTTTTATGTATTTTTTTGACTTTATATAGTTGATTAGAGCTTAATTAATCTTAATTGAGCTTAATTCTTGCTCCTATTGATCAATTAAAATTAACCAAAAAGATAATTTGGATTTTATCCAAATTAATCCAAAATAAACTTTGACTTTTGACTTTTTCCACCAACTTTCCAAACTTTTCAATTTAGTACATGAGCAAATTTATTTAATTGCAACGTTTCATCAAATTAACTCAATATTCATATTAAGCGTCATATTATCATATTAAATTAAATTTTTCATGCTCATATGTCCGTATTTAGACTCTGGTCGGCACGCCTCTGTACTGCGGTACAAACGACAGTAATACGCGTATACGATCAGGGTCTATATCGCGAACGTGACAATAATTTTTAAAATTAAAACTAAATATTCAACCTAAATTTTTTTTAATTTATTACTTTAAATATTTCTTAAATTTAACTTAAATATTTATTACTTCTTCTCTCATTATTCTAACTTAAATTTTCTTCTCAATTTGTACAATTAACTCCAAATAATTATAATTTTTATAAATAATACACTATTTTAACCTTAATTATATTTCTTTAACTCATAAATTATTTTAAATTATTAAATTTAAATTTAATTTTACATTAAAAAAATAAATAATTTGAACCGACTGAACTGAGATGGAACTGGCCAGTTCGAAAATGCCCCGTGGCCAGTTTCGGTCTAGTTCAATTTTTTTTGAACCGTGGAACCACTGGCTACCTCTAGCAATACCTGTTCCGCTTACCTCTGATCAGATTGATATCGAGAACCTATTGTAATCCATGGAATTAGAACCAAATTTCGGCATCACCAAAGATTGAGACATCGATGAAATTGGAACCAAAGAACTCGAAACCCTAGAAAAATTCATAGAAGAATTCGAAAATCCAAAAAAAGTATATACAGAGGAACTGTTACAAGTATTTTTCCATCCTCCTATGTTGCATTTATATTTTTGAAGAAAAAGGAACAGTACCAAATAAACTAATTTTTTGGAGAGAAGATGAACAAGAAAAGAAGAAGAAAAAAAGAAATGTTACCAAAGAAAAGAATTTCGGTAAGAAAGAAAATATACAGAATAATCCTTAATTTCGAAAAAAGAATTTAAAAATAGACAGCTGGTAAAATTTCCTCTTTCCTTTGCCGCATCTATCTCCGTCTGCAAGCCACCTCTTTTGCCTCTCTTCTTTTCTTCTTCCTTTAATTCTTCCATCAAATCTTAATTATCAAACCCTCCCCTCAACATCAACTTTTGAGTTTCTTCATTTTTTTTAATTCAAAATTGCTTCTTTCAAATCTGTGCCTTCATTCTTCTTCAAAGAGGAGGAAGAAGAAGAGATGGATGCACCTAGCTCATGGGACGCTTTACGCAAACAAGTTTTGTTTCGAATTTATTCTATTTTTTTCGTTTCTTTTATTTTTCCTTCATTTTATTCTATTTTTATCAAATTTTCATTTTGTTTCTGTTTAGTTGCTGAGGCTTTATGAGAATCAACATTTAGAAGTTATCGAATTCATCCACTCCTTCAATACATGTTTTTAGCTTCTTTCCAGTTCCCAAATCGAGATATCTCATTGCTTTCCATATGCATGTTGGTGTAACGAATCGCACCATAGCGGCCTCTGTTGCAGCTTCCGAAGCTTCAGCAAATGGTACTTTAGGCAAGCCTAATAAGCACAAATATCCTGGATCAACACCAAAAGCTCGCATACAAACGTTATCAAATGAGCTTCCTTTGGTGTTATTTAATCTATTACTGTTATTCTTCTTTTTTTTTTTTTTAGTGAATACCCCCAAAGTATACTCAAGGGAAACTTGAAGTGTTCTAAAAAAAAATTCTCAAGGTATTATCAACATATCTCAATATATAGGTGAGATATTCCTTCTCAAGGAATGTACAAAGTATATCCAAAGAATTAATAAGAAATTTCTAAGATATACTTAAAATACTCTCAAAGTATACCAAATTATGATATATCCAAAATATTTCTTAAAATATCGAACTAAAATATATTCAAAATATATTAGAAATATATCAAATATGCATTTTTGTTGCATTTTGAAATGATTTTGAATTTTAATAGTTTTGAAAAGAACTTTCTAAGGACGAATTGTAGTATTTTAAAAATTTTGACATTTTTGAAAAATTTTCATAATTTTAGGCAGAACAATTAGTTAATTAATTAAGAAAAAATTTGTAAAGTTTTGTGCATTTGTATTAAAGCTTTAGATAATTCAGTCTATTTGATGCGTCCAGTTCAAAATTCAAAAATGCCGAGCCTAAATGGCACCATTATTGGATAAAAAAAAGTAAAAAACCAGCTCAAGCAACAAAATCACACTTCAACTCTTTCGAAGATAAGGAAACTTTGAGAACCAAAAGATTTTCTGAAGAAATTATTGTGAAAATAAACAACGCAGAAGTAAATTATTGCAAAAATGGATGACGCTGCTACAGAATAAGGCAGCTGCAATCATCCACGGTGCTACAAAGATTTCAAGTCCTATGATGTTGAGAGTTATAACAAACCTACACTAACTTCCATATCTCAAGATCCACTTGATGATAGACTGGAGAAAATGAACTTGGGATTCTCGTTGGAGTTGAAAAGATGGGAATAAGAATATTTTGAAGACTAAAATGATTATGAGCACGGAAACTACATCAAGGAGTGGCATAACATCTACAACTAAAACTGGTCTACGGACAAGTTCTTTGAAGAGCCTATAGTAACAGCCAGTAACAAAGGCAACAAACATACACTCTTCCAACCAAAACACACACCAACTCCAACTGCTGCTTCTACACCAAAAAGTTAACTCCTAATCCTAGAGGTCAACCTGATAACACATCCTCAAAACCTTCCACCTAAGATTGACCGAAACATGTTTTTCAATTTTTATGTTTAGTTCGTGGACAGTTCCGATGCTTGTATTTTTTTGGAGTTTCTTGTTTGCATTGCTTTTTCATATGGATCATGCAAAACCAAACAATTAACACAAGAAAACAAACATAAATGCTAGATTAAACCAAGGAATCGTATCAAACCAGAAACGGGGAGAGGGGGGTTGATAATGAATTGCATCCATGCTGAGAAAACTTTAATAAATACAGAACTGATTAATACCAACTCAATTGGTGAGTAACGAATACTCTACATCCGGAAAGCACCAATGCCTGTGAAATCGGGTTTTTTTTTTATGTGAATATACAGGTACCAGCAACAACAAATAACTCTCGATACAGCTAATACATGAGCTTCGTTCCATAAGATTATCTGAATCCAACATATTTGAATGAGTTGTGGGTGTGCTATCAGTCCAAGTACACAGAAAAACACTATCCTTTTGATTCAGTCTGCATTTCGAAAATAGATAATTTCCATGAAGCTTATGTGTAAATATACATTATATCAAAACGTTAAGATTTCTTCTGCACTGAAATACACGCATTGTGGATATGTAAGTAACTAGAAAAGGATTTTGCAAACTATAATCCACCAATAAGATCATATACCTTAATATTTTAAAAGTTGCTCGAACAACACTTCAATAATAGAAGACAGCAAATCTCCAACCACAAAATAAATCGTCCATATGGATGAAATACAAGGATAACGATGCAGCTAGACAATAATAGATGACAGCAATGCTTATCAAACAAATTAACCTAGGGCCAAATGAAAAAAAAAATCATGATATATTTGCAAACATCGTCATGCAACAGAGCAAAAATCCTGGCTTAGATATGCAGCAGGTGTTCGTGATTGAGATGTTCTCATTCCATCTAAAATTGACAATTAAGGCAGCATATAAAGAAAAAAAAAGTTGAAACTCAAAATTCTAGAGTATATAATTGTTCAAATAACTTTGGAAAAAAAAAATCTCTATCCAAGACAAATAAGACTTTAAAAGAAAGTACTCCACCAGTACAACATTAAAATGAGCCTCAAAGATGTGTTTCTTTTGAAAAGGAGGAATTTAAAAGTGAAAAAAATTAGAGTAGAAAGACAGAAATAAGGAGATTCACAGATCATCAACTCTCCCAAGCTGCTACTCCATTTTTGTTTTGGGACAAAAGGCTCATTTTGTCTCATTCTGTAATGCAATATATCTGACATTTCATCTTATGTCCCCTTATTGACAAAATACTAAAACATGGGTACCTGAAAAAATTTACCAACCCATCTCATTCAATTTCATATAAATCAGCCAAAAGATCTTCCATTGTAATGCCACTGGTACAGGATAATAAGCCCCTTTCTTTAAACCCTGGCAGATCTTATCCATTAATGTTAAGATTGAAAAACAATTTCACTTTACGCGAGAATGAGTTTCTAGTCTCTACTTAAACTATTAACAAAAAGCTAGATCATACGAACATGAATTAACAACTGCCTTTAGTGGATATATGGGAGAAGTACTAGAAAATACTTCCAAATTTAAGTACTAATATCAACCACCAAACTGGGGAAAAAAGGGGAAAATTGCCAACCAGCTGCACTAACTAAAAATTTCTATTTCAGTTACTTAATTTTAGGCATGTTGTTAAGAGAAATTTCAGAACATTCATTTGGTTATAAGTATATAATTCATGGAGGGGAAGTGTTGCTTCAATTTTACAAAAATGTCAAACATTCAGCATCCAGCAGGTTTAAAGTGGAAACCAAAAACTTAATCACGACAAAAGAAAAATTTGAGAAAAAAGATGAAGGAAACACATGAATACCTTTCACACCAAAATTGTTTAAAAACTAGAACCTGAAGAGGGAAGCTCAGTGACCTTCCCCACGGCAACTGTTTTCCCTGCAAGGATCAACATGCTAATTCAGATGAAATGCAACCAAAGAAAATGAATGAATCATGCATCAGCAAGATAAATAGCAATATTTCTTGACCTACCCTCAGTACGAAGAGTAAACCTGCCAAGTTGTGCAAAATCTGAAAACCTCTCAATGCATATCAAGTTGTTTACCTGACAAACATATCATCAAAGATCAAACTAGACATTAGAAAAATTACTTGTTAGCTGCTAGCAATAAATACTACATCAATTAGAAATCATGAATTCACTATTTATGTCTGAATATGCGTATAATAGTATACCTATTCTCATCATCCTATATATTACATGAGCTTCCAAGATAGAAAATTCCATCAAGAGTGAGACGAATACCTGTATGCAGCAGACAACAACAGCATTATTCTTCACAAAGAGGACTTTCTTTTTCATGGGCTTCTTAGTCCTTGGATCAATTTGCTGTAGCAGCTCAACAATCTCGCATTCCTCAACTACAGAATGGATGTGCAAAACAGCCTTATAGCCAGCTGTAAAAATGGCCTGGATCAGCAGCAATTTTCAATGCTTTAGTCATTCAAATCATCATCGAGGTTTTATCTATGAAAAATGTTATCACAATTATCTGCTGAAAAGGAAACAGAGAAGGGAAGGAGAACCACAAAATTAAAGCTCAAAGCTATACGTTGTCCAGCAGTTCAAGTATCTGCAACTGAGCCACAAATTCTGTAACTGCAGCTATTGGCCTTGCTGCATAGTACAAAGATTAGAAAACAGTGAATAACATAGAAAATAAGAGCATATATCTCAAAATAAATCACATAAGAAGTGGGAGCAAGATCAAAAAGAAAAAATTCAATGTCCTCCGTACAGATGCATGCAAACAAGGCAAATATCCTTGTCATTAAAGAATAAATCCACCTTCATCATCTATGGACTTGCAGAGAAACTTACCAACACTAGACAAGACAAATCCTGCCAATATATCCTCATCATCAATTCCCGACAATCTAATACGCAGATTTTCTCCAGGCCCTGCACATCTAACCTTGTTTTCATCGCAATACACACCAATAACTTTCACCTGAGTCTGCAGATGGATGTGTATGACCCTCAGGTCGCATACAAAGTGTGATAAAATACAAATAGATGAAAGGAAGGTGAAGAGGAGGGGAACAGGGACAAAAGGTAGGCTTAGAGAACACACCTTATTTGGCATGACCAACATGGCATCACCCTCAGTCACACTACCAGATTCTACTTTACCCATGACAACAGTTCCCATGTCTTTAAATTTGTCAATGATTGGCATCCTGTAAGTACAAATGATGATCAATAGCAGTTCATGGAACAAAGAAACAGAAATTAACAGACCCCATATTAGCCAACTGCTCAAATTCGATTAAACTCTCAACACAGCACAAAAATAATTGTTCAATAGTTCATGTAAAGGTACTCTTTGCTAACCTAGAAAATAATGATCTAAGCAAAGCTCAAAACATCACAAGCATTAGCAGATCTGCGCCTCAGCCAGATCGTAGTTGGTATAACATCGTAATAACTTCTCAGAAAAAAAAAAACTTCAACTGAGCATTAATCACATCATTCTTCTAATTCAATTTAAGGTAAAAGAAAAAGAACAAGTAATCTATAACCTCAAAAGCACTCAGATATGCTAACAGGCACACAAAACAAAATAACACTTGGATAGGTACCTATTTGAGGTATGACCACTCAAATTACAAAAACATGAAGCTCTTAAAGCGCATATGAGTAGGAATGTTCAGCAACTAAAATCAACCACATAAATTGAGCTGGTCAAGGTAAAATGAATGAGCAAGCCCATTAACAAAGGAAAAGAAAAACCAAAGCAGAACAAAAGAAAATCAAGACAAGCAGTTCGTACAATCTGGACCAAGATAAAGAAGAACGGCTTAAAAGCATTTTATTAGCATTATCATTGACTGTATTGAAAGAGAAGGATCATATAATATTGATATACAGAACAAGAAGAATAAAAACAAAGATGAAATGAACAGACAGTTGGGAGAAGAAAGAAAGGATTAGAATGCAACTCACCTAAAAGGACCCTTTGGATCTTGTAGAGGAACTTCAATGCTATCAAGAGCTTCAAAAAGACACGGGCCATTCCACCATGAACATATGCTCTTATCCACTCTTGTTTTCATGTTTGTACCAATCAGACCAGATATTGGTAGGAATAAAACATCTGTAAATTTGAATTAAGAATAACACCGAAAAGGGAACAAAAATAAATTGGTTAAGCTCAAATAATTAACTCATTTTATGCCTATTTCATTAAGATAAACAAGCAATCAAATAAACTTGGTTATAAATTTGCTATGTAATCTTTGCTTTTAAGGATGCAAACTGATGACAAATTATGAACATAATTGTAAACTTATTTCACAACTAATTCATTTCGAATAGGAGAAAAATTGTGACAGAATAACAAAATATAAGATACAGTTCTGCAAAATGCCAAAGCATAAGAATGTCCCAACAAAAAGCATGCATTTTCACCCATTAAAGGCACTACATAAATCAACACCTATCTTAAGGTGTAAGCATAAAAATCAGAACAAATCTATCAATCCTCTAGAAACTAATGATAAGAGAACAAGTAATGAAACTGAATAAACTAAACAATAAAAACAGAGGTACTAACTCCTACGCATTGGAAAGCAGAAACACATAAAAGAGGTTAAATTAGAATGTGAAAAAAAAAGAAGAAAAAAAAGTATCACCTTACAGTACATCCACCAAATCATAACAAGTAACAAAGTTATATCTAGCATTTGACCATCACAAGATATCAACACTTCAAAATTTTGAAAGATTGTTCAAAGTTCTCAGAATCTCCTTTCCTGCAATCCCATTTAGTTCCTCCACAATGTTCAAGTATATAGGCAAAATAATAAGCCTCTTATTTTCTCTCATTTGTCGAAGCCTTAAATACCATCCTTACCTCTAAAAAATTCCGCACAAACTTTTCTCCACCCAATTCCACCTGATCTACCAACAAGCCAAAGAAAAATGTATTTCTTAAATGTGTCCACATTCAAATGAAATCATGCGACAAAAAGATAATAAGGGGTGATTTTGCCCTTTGTTAAATACATCTTCTAAGGAAATTATTCAAACCTATTTAGACGAGTTATTGCAAAAAATCTCGAAACTCAAAATTTGAACACTTTGCAGATTTCCACCTCATACAATCCCTTCTTCCTGTAGTTTTCAACTAGATAAGAAGCTCAGAAGACAAGTATAATAGGTGACACCTCATTCTCACTAAATTCATTAGGAAAAAAGAGTTAGAACTAGTCACCCCATCCTGTGCATTGAGTAGTTTCTAACCAATTCGTTCTCATTGAATTCCATATTGTAAAGCAGAAGGAAGTCATAAATATTGTTAGATAACAGTTATACTATCACACCTATTTTTCCCCCCAAACAAACAAAAGAAACAAAAAAACCAAAAGCCCTCCCACATCAAAGAGTTGATTTAGCTCATCTTACAATAAATCAACAAGAACTCAACCTAATTCATTCTAGAAGCTTCTTGTTGGATGATCCCACGAAATATTGACTTCATAGAGCACCACATCAAAATGTCATAATCCTTACATTAAGCATCTACCACAATCTTCCAAAGAAGGCTTTGCTATGCATTATCAAATCTCCAATATCAAGCACCCACTTTCTGAATGGATATCCTTCCCCTACTTTACCATAGGCACTTTGAAAATGTTGCCCCAAATCTTCCAAAAGCAAAACTATTTACCCCCGTTTGGCAAGAAGGATATCCATTGATGGAGTTAAAGAATCAAGCATTTATAGATCATCCATGTTTTGTATAGGAGAATGAAGAGTGAGGATTGACATATTTTAATAAAGTGCCCAATAATTGCATTTGCACAAATATGGTGGTTTTCTCTGGTGGAGATTGACAAACCTTTCACTCTAATGAGATAACAAGAGCTACTAAATGAAATATATATCCCATAATGCCCATGGTTTTGAGGACTTGGATATCATACTATTCCATGAATTTAGGTATGTTATTCCCCTTGCTAGGAGAATCCAGGTAGAATCCAGGATATAACCTAGCAAAATCCCACAACTCAAAAAAGCCTTCTTTCTACACAAATTATGGAATCTTGATTACAGATTTTGACATGGCAAATAGACAATGCATACAGGTGTTCACAAGCATGCCCTTCATAAGAGTAAGGGCCAGTTCGACAATTAGTTATTCTTAAAACTAGCTTTTGAAAATTTCAATTTTCATTTTTCAGTCCTTTTTTATCAAACTAAATTTTAGACCTAACTTCTAGACAAATCCGAATTTTTACAGTTTTTAAATGAAGGCGCAAAAAGAAAGAAAAGACAACCAACTCTAAAGAAGAGAGAGAGAGAGAGAGAGAGAGAATAGCAAGAGTTAGAAGAAAATGAAAAGTAGGCTAAGAAAGGCAAAGCCAAACAGGTTCTACACTTCCCACTGGCAGAAAGATCAAAAATTGCAAAAGCGGAACCTTTTCTTTCCAACTCCTAAACAACCTCAGCCTTGAAGAGAGCATTCATTGCTTACAAAAAGGATGAAACTCAGATATGAGGTTCAACCAATCAAGTTCTTACATCACGGATTCTATCAAACCAAAACAGAAGTGAGAAAATCTTCAAATCTTCAACTTTTAAAATGTATCCACAAGCATATCAACCTTGAACATGCTACAAAACAATTACTACATTATCATGCAGAACTTCTGAATCCAGAAGTAAAAACTTAGCTAACCGGGAGAAACATCTTAAAAGCATTACAAAGCAACTTGCGAAAATCATCTTACTTCATCCTATTGAGTACTTTTCATAAATTCCACAATTACTTGAATGCTTCTAATGTAATTCTCGCGATTAAAGAGGAAGTGTGGGATTATCTATTTAAATTTAAACACTTGCATCCAACATTTGGTGACTATAAACTGCAAATGGCAAACAACTGTGGCATGAATGTTTTCAAGTAATAATCTTATTGGTAAATCCCCAATACCTTTCTTCACATTGTAACCTGAAGACTTTAGAAATGGTATCATCTTGGATTCAATTTCATCATACCTGTAAAGAGATGACAAAAGACAAGAAGCATAAAGAAACTCGCAAAGAGATTATATATTCATGCACACCCCAACGTTGAGACCATGAGCAATAACATGATGCATGTGCATGAATCAACATTGACTCAAGGAGAACTTTTTTACTTGAACAGTTATACAGTCCAAGTACATGCAAACAAATATTCATGCATAGACATATATAGCACAAGTGCATATAGATAGTTGAGCCAAAAAAGCACCTTTCTTTTGACCAGTTCACAGTGGGTTCATCCATTTTATTTACAACAACAAGAAGCTTAGAAACCCCCAGTGTTTTTGCAAGCTGCACATGCTCACGTGTCTGTCCACCTCTCTCGTACCCAGTTTCAAATTCTCCTTTCCGAGCAGAAATAACCTAATAAGAAAAAGAGAAGACTGTCAAAAATCCATAAGCAAGATCGCAGATAAGAATAAGCAGAAAACAAAAATCTGTTAACACAAGCATACCAGTACACCAACATCAGCTTGAGATGCTCCGCTAATCATATTTGGAACATAACTCTTGTGACCCTGAAGGTATAATGGAAGCAAGATTACAAATGGTTACCAAACAAAAAGCAGAAGGAATAAAATAAGAAGAATGGAAATAGTAAAAAAGAGGGAAGAAATGAACTTGCAAATACATCAGGTATATTGGATAAACATTATGACAGAATCATAGCATGTGAGAGCAACCTTTAATCATATTTTGAGGATGCTATTTGAACACGTACAAATTTTTGACCATATTTGCAATTTACTGCATGAATAGCAAATACTCAATCACTTAAATTTTGATAATGTTCAGAGTTTTTTGTATTTAAAATGCCAGTTACCAGAATTTCACTGTGTCTCTTATTTTGATTTCAACTCAACATGTTACATGGAATAGACCATCTTGAAAGTTTTCAATACCACATATTTCATGATGAACAAAAACATTAATATAGAATTTTGTAGTAATGGCTAAGTATTAAAGACATTAGTAAGCAATTTACAAAAAGAGAACATTTTACAGGCCACAGCTTGACTAGATTGGTGTCTCTTTACCAACTGCTTGTTCCAACGAGCAATCAGTAATACTTCTATAGTCAAACAAATATCTTAGCTCAAATTGATATCCAACCTAAAGTTCCATCAATAATGTTTAGAAAAGTAAAAGTGTTATTAGATCACTTATGAGGCAATCACACAAGTTAAAGAAGGCTCTCAAGAAACCTTAGCTACAAGCTTCTGCCTCAGTGGGCTCTCCTGAGATCCATACCATAACATATGAACAACATGATGCCAACTATTCTTGGATTAATTGAGGATCTCCACATACCTCATGCCCATATCCTTTGAGGATCCATAAGTTAACACATGGAACAAATTATGCTTTTTGCACATACTTATATTGATCAAATCCAAACTTTCATTACAAACAATTAGGATGAATTGAATTGGAAATATCCCTCACCGGTGCATCTAAAATTGTAAATCTAGTTGTCTCTGTTTCAAAATGTGCTCTTCCAACTTCAACAGTTTTACCCTAAAGCCAGAAGCACAAATCCAGAATGTTAGCATCCAGCTGGTAAACCAGTCCTTGATATAGATTAGTAGTAAAAAGAATACAAATTCAGAACAGTGAAATAATATCTAGCCCTATGAAACCAACATTCAGCCAACATTAAAGGATACCTTAACCCTCTCCTCTTCATTAGTGTCCATAATATAAGCCATATACCTGATAGAAGACAAGAACAGTCAGATATCAGCAAGTGAGCAGGACTTGAACACCCATGCTAAGGTGCATAGGATACCCCAATGAATTCAAGATTAGAAATCTATAGTATATTTAACACATTAAAAGTTTAAATAAATTATTCAATCATGTTTATTTTACTTTTAAATAGCCAGTAAAAACTTAAACAAATATTAAAAAAAACAAATTATGAAATATTATCATTCAAGATCTATTGAATCCATCGCAGTTTTTAATCCAGGAAACGAGACAGACAGTTTGCTATTTATGCAGGAAAATCTTGGGATGGGTTCTAGATCAAAAAGCCTATAATCAGAAAATTCTGAATATCAAGCATAACTGTGTCAACACTTGGAATATGACAAAACATATAGAGGCACTCAGGCACATGAAAGAAACAATCACAAGAAATGCTAGAAACCAGTTCATGTATTAGCTCAGTCATGGATGCAAACACCTACTGAAGTTCAATTGCTCTTACATGCCTGATCCAAGAATGCAAATTTTATACCTTTGAAGATTTTCATAATCTAAATCAGAACAAGTGAAACCTATATGATGTGCATAGGTATATCCACAGCAAAATCATCAAACATATTGCAACAAGAACCTATTATGGCTGACCTTTTTAACTAATGCTGGCAAGTTCCATAAAATGCCAATTAGTAAAAATTATAGTCACTCCAATACTTCACTCGTTCAGAAGTACCATGTTGGATAACAAAAACACAAAAATTGACATGGTCAATGTTAGAAAATGAAACTATTTCCTGCATACAAACACAGCCACTACCCACAAGACTCAAGTAGTAACAATGGAGGAAAGAGCAATTCATATTGCTTGAATGAAAATGGCAGAACAACAACAAGAACAAAGGAAAGAACAGAAAACAAAGAAAAGAAAACTATATGTGAATAATCACAGCCCAGGACTCAGTCCCCTTCTTCAAGCAAAAGCTAAAAGACCCAAAATGCAGCACAACAAAGCACAGCCCCAGGGAACAATTTCCCCAATCTCCCGCCACGGCAAAGAAACCCAAAATACAGCCAAAACATTCCACCCCTTCTGCACATACTATCCTCTATTTTATAACTGAAATATGGAGACTAAAAGACCTAATAGCCCTTCTTCATCCTATCCTAAACCCTAATAGTACATTCTAGAATAATCACACAAATAAACCCTAACAGTTCTCTACCATTACTCCCCCCATGAAAACAGTCTTGTCCACAAGACTGAAATTTCAATTTTTTTTTTTCCAGAAAGCAACGCAGCACAAGCAAAAGGAAGAAAGAGGTAGGAAAGCTATGCCACGAGCTGCTCTAGCAGCAAATTGCACTTGAAAGATTCCATGGTGAATACCCATTTGTAGCTCCACCAAATCTGTGCGATTGAGGCAGGGGCGCATCCTTTTGGCGCTGAAGCGGGGCTGTATCCTGTTGCAGCTGAATGGTACCCGAGATGGGCGCTGGGTGTGCCAGAAAGAGTGAGAACGATGGGCATCTGAATTGTACCAGATGGGGCAGGGAGCAGATCTAGTTGTTTGCAAACTGGGCCTTTGGTCTATATTATTTTCAGACTTAAGTTTAGTGGGCCTGAGACCTGGTCCAACTGAAAAAAGGTAGGGCACCTGATTTTCATCTTCTACCTTAACTTCCACCCTGGTTTTAATGTTCCTTTGTTGTCCCCCTCCTCTGTTTCGAAAATCAGAAGCAGAACCATCCACGATGCCGCTGGTGATCGGAATGACATGAAGAAGTGCGAGCTTGACTTTGAAGTGCTTCAACGGGTTCACCAGCTCTGCCATTACACTTTTTTTCCCCTGAGGGGCAGCAACAGCGACTACACTTTCGATGGGTTTGCTGAATATGAAACCCTCATCACTATCCTCCGCATCATCACTGATATCGTCGTTGTCCTCACTGTCTTCATCATCATCATTATCGTCATCTGCTTCATCATCTGCTAACAGAACCAGCAGCCCACCGAAGGAGTGTAAGACTTGAACCTTGTCGGCATTGTCTCATTTTCCTTCTCCCGTATTCTTTGAACCAGAGGCAGAAATCTCTTGCTCAAACTTAGCTTGTGGTTGCTGTCTGGAGTGGACGAACTTGATTAGTGCTTGAAGCTCTGGAGAGTAGTCTTCCTCTTGCAACAAATGTTTCTCTACCTGTTTCATCAATTCCACCATCATCACTTGGAATTTGTGTTGGCTCTGCTGGAAGGCTGTCAGCTGTCGGTTTAATGCTGTCAGTCCATTGGAGATGGTTCGAAACTGTGCTTTGCGAGTGTCGAGGCGCGCTTGGGTTCTGGTTTCCATGGAGGCATGGGCTTTCCCCATCAAATCCGGCAGGTTGGACCAATGTTAGAAAATGAAAATATTTCCTGCATACAAACACAGCCACTACCCACAAGACTCAAGTAGTAACAACGGAGGAAAGAGCAATTTGTATTGCTTGAATGAAAATGGCAGAACAACAACAAGAACAAAGGAAAGAACAGAAAATAAAGAAAAGAAAACTATCTGAAAATAATCACAGCCCAGGACTCAGTCCCCTTCTTCAAGCAAAAGCTAAAAGACCCAAAATGCAGCACAACAAAGCACAGCCCCAGGGAACAATTTCCCCAATCTCCTGCCACGGCAAAGAGACCGAAAATACAGCCAAAACATTCCACCCCTTCCGCACATACTATCATCTCTCTATTATAACTGAAATATGGAGACTAAAAGACCTAATAGCCCTTCTTCATCCTATCCTAAACCCTAACAGTACATTCTAGAATAATCACACAAATAAACCCTAACAGTTCTCTATCAGTCAACAAATACTTGTACCCAATTCCGACTATTAGATGTGACAAGAAGAAGCAAAATCTCGTAAAATCCACAACAGCAATAATGTTATAGTTTGCGTCTACAAAAGCTTATATCCTATTGGTTCTTTTACTTTTTCTTTTGTAATTTTTAAAAATAGAGATTATTAATAACAATATGTAAGCAAAAATATTGTAAAATGTCTAAATTATCAAAGAAATTTCATTTTTCAATCAAACCACCACAATACACATGTATGTATGAATCTATGTGTGCAAGTTTGGCACACAAATACATACACAATGGGGGGAGAGAGAGAGATCAAGATAAGTAAAGAGATAGCCACCAAGTTACATAGCAAAT
This sequence comes from Balakata baccata, assembly GCA_949630135.1. NCBI lineage: Eukaryota > Viridiplantae > Streptophyta > Magnoliopsida > Malpighiales > Euphorbiaceae > Balakata > Balakata baccata. The sequence goes on along the minus strand of CATIWF010009610.1, from coordinate 52,933 downwards.
AAGTGGAAAAAATTCATCAAGCTCTTAACAAATATTAAGCAGCAGCAGACCATTCAAGATCAAGTTCAACAGATTAAATAAAGAAAAATGGTAACTCTTACCAGCTTTCTCTACTTTTGTCCTTAGCTTCTTTCTCATATTTTTGAATTGTGCGATCGTCAACCTGACCACTTAGGAAAAGTATCTGGCCTCCAGTTGTGGATTTACCAGCATCTGCAATCCAAACACAGCAAATGAACCCATACAGAATCATTAACAGTTCATTCAAAGAAACATGATACAAGCAACCACATGAAAAATACAGTTCTAGAATTAGAGAACTACAACATATATGCATAAAAAACAAACATACATACACATCTAATGGATGATTAAAGATGCAGGAACACAAAAAGTTTCTGCCATCCCTTTATATAAATAAATCTCTGATAATAATGCAATTTTACTAATCACAATTTACATGTGAGACAAACAAAAAAATAAGTAATTTTGTCAATGACAAATTAATATTTCAAAGCTTGAAAATTTACAACTTTTCCCAAGGAATAATCAAGAGAAATATAAACCTCCAAATACAAACCACGGTTTTAAAAAATGACCATCAGAAAACATTTTTGCAACCATCACAGGCGAAACCAAAAAACTCAAGCCATTTCAACTCGGCATTGAATATGTTTGAGCATATACCTTTTTCTTTAGAAAGCTGAATTTTAATTAAAAAACTATGCTAATATCAACCACAACCATCACAGTATAATAGCAACTGCAGTTAACCACGATTACAACTTCAGACCTCAGTCAATTAAATGAAAAGGAACCACTTTGGACCTTTTAAAACTATAGCAACTCCTAAAAGACCTGCTAGTCTAGAACTCCACGCAAATGGGAATAATATGCACACACACACAATCAGCAATAATCTGAAATACTACATGTGACAGCACAATAACCTGAAATACTACATGTGACAGCACAATAACCTGAAATAGATCAGCACTAATCTGAACTACTACATGTGACAAAACAAAACAGAAAATACCAACAAATGATACTAAAAAGCCAACAAATTAGGAAATTAGAATCACTGGAGAAAAAGATAAGAGAAAAAAGAAAATATAAAGGCTGACACTTGATGAGGCAAATCAACAAAGTAGATAAACATACCAACATGACCAATAAAAACTACATTCAAGTGCCGTTTGTTGTTGTCATATTCCATCTCCTCTGGTTTTTCAACTTCTGTGGGTCCAGATACTTCCTTATCCTTCACAACAGGAACTGACCAAAAAATATGAATGGGAGAGCAATAAGCAAAGAAATATATGTGAAAAAAAAATTTATTTCTATAAGCTATGTAAGCATAACTATTATGGTAATGGAAAAATAAATAAAATAAAATAAGAAGTAATTGGAGTACCTTTTGTCTCGGCCTGAACTTCCTTAGAATCCATAGCTACGTCATCTTTTAAATCTGGCAATACCAAAAACAGAAGTTACTCCATGAAGATATTATATCAAACTCCATTCAAAAAGATCTTACAAAATTTACACATAAATTTAAAAAAATAATAATAATAAAATAAAAAGTAATTGGAGTACCATTTGTCTTAGCATGCACTTCCTCAGTGTCCATAGCAACGTCATCTTTTAAATCTGGCAATACCAAAAACAGAAGTTACTTCCATGAAGATATTATATCAAACTCCATTCAATGATCTTAAAAATTTTATACATAAAATTTAAAAATTTAAAAAATTAATAATAAAATAAAAAATGAAATTGGAGTACCATTTGTCTCAGCCAGAACTTCTTTAGAGTCCAGAGTTAAAGAGTCCAGATTTATATCGTCCAAATTTATATTGTCTCTTGAATCTGGCAGTACCAAAAGCAAAAGTTATCTCATGAAGATATCATATCACATTCGAGTCAAAGATCTTAAACACTTACACCCAAGGAATTCATCCTCAAAAATTTAGAAACAGCCCCTCGTGAAATTTAGTAATTCTAATTTTTACAGGTTTCAAATTCAAACTAATAAAGAGAGTAACTTTGATGCTGAGGGGATAAATGAGATTTCAAATAGCTAAATCGAAGACTTAGCTTGAATTTGAAGTAAATTCTAGTGTTTGGAGTCTGAATCAGCTCTAGCCCTAGTGTTAGACTGCAATATATTAATGAAGCAATCTTCCGACAACGGAATTAACCACATAAAGTTATAAACAAATCCAATTGTGAGATATACTTGCGAAAAGGCTCACTAAGTGTTATATGAACAATTAACCACGTTCTAAACTTGCAGATCAGAACACTTCCCTATTCAAAGAAACCCCTAATTGTGACAGCAATTTCTAGAATAATCAAAGAAAAGAAAGGGACGAACCCATATTTAAGTATACGAAATCTGGAATCGAAACGAAATAATGAAGCAGTGGGCGCTCAGGAGCTGGTGGAAGTACGGCTGCGTTGAGGGGACGGATGCGTGAAGGAACGAGACACGGATGAGGGAAGAGCACTTAGAGCAGCGGCAACTAGGGGAGAGAATAATAGCAGTGAGGCTAGGGCAAACAACCAAAAATTAATTAAAAAAATATAAAATCATATATTGAATGAATTATATGTAATTTGGAGATAAATAGATGCTGATTTACCAAAAATTAAAATTTTTTTGAAGGTTGATATAAAAATTTGGTTTATTCTATAATACATGAACTGTTCATTATTCTTATTACAATATATTCAATAAACTGTTAGTATATACATGTAATGAACGATCAAATTATATGCATACTCAGGCATGAACAACCCTAAAAATTAATATATATTTTTATCTGTATTTTAAATAGAAAAAAATATAATTGTAGATAGGAATGTCAAATCAAATTGGCAAATCAAGTTTGTATTGTATTAATCTATTGAGTGATACGATTATGATCAATATAAACACGATTCATTTATTAATAAAATTGATGCAATCATAATATGAAAATTAAACTAGTTATATGAATACGGTATGTGTAATATACTTTAACTTTCATGCATTGTTTGGGATTATAACTATTATGATGATTTGACGCACGACATAATAAGATATAATTATTATTTTTTATATTATTTAATACGACATGAAAATAATATTATTTTTTTAAATGACACTATTAACTTTAAATTTAAATGTGTTAAAATTGAGTTGATACGACATAACACGTAATAAATTAAATGGATTATGATAGATTTGCATATCAATTCGTAATATAATCCATTTAGAACATGTCATAAATAGATTGACTTGTTTACAATATGAATACATATATAGTCAATGCTAATATGCTAATTTCATGTATTTTACTTATCGAATTATTGTTTCATGACCTATTTTGATATTTCAAAATTTGACAAGATTAAATGGACTTAACTAATGATTGTAAAAGATGATAACCTAAGGACTTAAGAGTTAAAAAGTTAAGTTGGAGGATTTATTGCAAAATAACTTGTCAGGGTTAGATCAAAGAAGTATTTTGCCTTTTTGGTTTATTTTACTGAGTCCCTCTCTCCCATTCATTAACAGGGTTTTTGGACCGTTAATAGCCTAATCAAATCTCTTTCCAAAATTTTCCTCTAGTCTTCGTTCTGGTTTCGAATTTGGCCTTGTAATCAAACTTTTCTGGTAGTTTCCCTCATATCTTCATCTGGGTATCTCTTAGATTTTCATAATGGGGAAAAATCAAGCTTACAAAGCTATGCAGAAAGCGAGACTTGGCTCGAGCTCTGCCGGCCCTGAAGAGATCGAAGACGGCATGGTTTGTACCCTTTCATACTAGTCTCCACCTCTCAGTTCTGAAATCCCCTCTAATTTCAATTTTACTTGATTGTTTATTTAGTTATTTTTAATTTAATCATTCTTCATTGCATTTGTCTCGATTGCCTATGTTTAGTGGTTGTGGTTGTGTTGTTGGTTTTTTTTTTTTTTTTTGCGTGTGTTTATTGGATTTTTTTTGCTATTGGATGGCTGGGTATCAATTATCTATGAAGGATAGAATGTCAGTTATGGTTTGTGATGCATTATTAGGTCGCCTATTTTGTAATTTTTACTTCCAAAGTTTGCCCTGGATTTTATAGTTTGAATTGTGGCATCTTGATGGTAATAGTTAAATGGTTCGGTAACTTGTTTTTTCTTTTTGTGAAATGATATGAATTTGCCTTTTTGTCTCGTTGAAATAAGCACCGTAACCGTACTCCTCCGAAGTTTGGATTTATTCTTGCAGCTAAAAACTGATTTTTCTCTGCTAGACTAGGAGATGGTTCAAAATTGTAGAATTATTTTTCTAATTGGGTAATAACTGAGTGTTGAGTTGAAATGGTGAAGGATACTGTAGTTGGCTCTTGGAAACTTATATTTTCCTGGATAATTGCATATCGAGGTGGTGTTGTTTTCTGCCATTTTGTAATATTCTAAGCTCTGAAATGCACTACTATATGTTGAAAGGTGAAGTCTTTGTTTGACATAATGAAGAATGATGAGGGGATTATTTTCTTTGTTTGACATAACAAAAAAGGTAAAATTTTGCAATTTAATTTATAGGTAATATGTCTTGCACAATGATCATATATGTGCATGTCTATAGATTCTTAAAGCTTCTAATTTATCTGATCATAATTTTTCTTTATATAAACACTAAACAATCTGATAGAGAATTTCATAATATTGAGTGTGGATATTGGTTAATATAAGCTTCCCCATTTTTATATATCATTCCCTCTTTTGTGGGGCAATCCAGCTAATTTCTCTCCACTTTGGATTAAAAATTTTGGTGGGATAATATTTAATAGTTTTTATATTTTGGATCGTTCTTCTTTTTTCTTTTTACTCCTGTTTTTTGGGTTTATATTTTTGTGGAACACTTCTGATGAGGACAGTCACAGGTGGATGGTTCTTTTCATTCACCAGAGTGGCATGCTGCTCGTTTGGCCAGCCTTAATACTTCTCACACAGTCACATGGGAAGAATTCAAAAGGAAGCAAAAGGTAGTCTATTGATGTGTTACATCAGCTTTTCGTTTTATGTTGCTCTATTGTTATGTGACCTTCTTTAATGTTTGCATGTCATGGTTCGTCTGTAAATAATTCTATGCATATATAATTTTAATGCAATTCCTAATTGATTTTAGTTAGTTCTCCACAATCCTGAATTCCGCACCATGGCAATTTAAAGGCAGAGGAAGAAGTTGTAGCAAAATGTTGAGAGAAGGATTAGTTATAACGTTGTTGCTTGATACAATAAATCCTTCAATGATTTTACCATTCTGCTTTTGGCACTCACAAGCTGCATAGGGTCCATGAATAATTGTGCATACTTCCTTTCTTGTAACTGGGAGGAATTTAGTTTTGGGATTAGTTAGAAATCCCTAGCTACAGCCAAAACTTGTCATGCCTTGTCCATTTGGAATGAAGTCAGGAGTGCCCGTGCTCTTCATCCAGTACTTCACAATTGTTAATTTCATGGGTGAATAATATACATAACAAAAATGAAAATGACTAAGGAAACAAGTAATGAAAATATCTATCTTACCTTAAATTTAGTTGCTTCATGAAAATTTAATAATTTACCCTGTTTCTTGCAGTCCAATCTTGATTTAAGATTTTTACAGTTGTAGCAAATTGCAATTATTTCTCTATGACAAGCCTAATTGTAATTTTGTTCTCAAGGGCAAACCCTAAGTTCAAGATGAACCCACATACATGAAAACTAAACTTCAGATTACTGAAGATACAATACGTTATGAAATAGGGCTGGTGGTGAGGTTAGCTGTAGCTTCTTTGAGGATCCGTTGAATTAATGGGATACTATCTTTGAAAGCAAGGATCATTTTTTTTAATAATAATCTATGTTGCTTGGACTTAGGTACGGTAATCTGACATGGGTATATATCAAAAAGTCCAACTTCTTGTTTTTCAAAATTTAGGATACGTGGATACAACTAAATAAAAAATAACCAAAATTATGATACAAGTATATATATATATATATATATATTAATATTAATTATTATATATAATAATTTTAATTTAAAAGATAGATCAAATTATAACATTTAAATTGCTAAATAAAATAAAATTGCAATACTTCATTTCACTTTGAGATAAAATAATTCAAACTACAAGACAAACAACAAAAAGATATCATATAACTTAAAAAAATTTAACAAATTAGCATTAAACAAACTAGTAAAGATTCATTTTTAAAGTTCAAGCAACATGCTTTTATATTAGGAAGTACCCACTCTTGAGGTGAAGAATCTACTAAAGATTCTATACCCATACCCACGTCATAAGTATCTGACACGAGTATTTCTTCATTTTTGAAGTGTCCGAGTAACATAGATAATAACTACATTTTGACTAGTGTGAAAGAACTATGTGCCTTGTGCTTGGTTTTGAAGATAGTAAAAAATTTTATGATCAAACGTCCATCCATGCTCATCATAGAAAATGAATTAGATTTGGCACTTAAAATTGGTAAGACTATTTATAGATTCATGATGCATCTGGTTCTTAGTAGTTGAGGCATTAAGTGTATAAAAATCATTGTGTGGCTTTTAGAAATTAAATTAAATACCCTTGCATTCTTGCAATCAAATAAAGTTGAAATGAGTAAAGTTTCATCTGAGAGTGTTTTGTACGCCAAGAATGAGTACTAAATTGATTTTTTATGGGGGAATTACTGAAGTTCATTGGCTGCAACTACCATAAGATTGTAATTAACAGGCTTCTCTATCTCAGCAGTTAGCTTTACACTTTATTTGTAAAGACATGCTTGCGTAGCTATATAAAAACAAGCATAAAATGACATATGGAAACTGGAGCAAGACACAAAATTTTTGCAAGAGCATCTGATGCTCAACTGGCTAATGGGCCAAGCCAAGTAGATTGGGTTCTAGCTTAGCCATTACCTGCACTTTGGTTGCACCCATAGCATCTTATCTTTCAGTGTAGTTGCTAGTACTCTTAGTATATTTCTCATGATTAGCTTCAATGCTGATTATTATCTTTATTGCCTGCATTTTTCTTCTCCATGGCTTGTTAAGGAAATTGTATTTTTATTTATGTTTTATTTTACTCAATAATACTATGCAACTTGGAATTCTGCCATTACACAATGAAAATTATGAAAATTGAAAAATTTGTTGAACTTATATGGCCTTTAGTTGCAATACTGATATAAGTTGATTTATTGAGTACAATGGAGGTACTGATATATGGAATAATATTTTGTCAATTAGAGATAGATTTTTCGTTTAATTTACTTGCATATTAAGATGGTACATTTTCTTGTTGGGTTGCTTGTGTATGCATGTTTTGCTATTGGAAACTAGAGGCATTGACTTCTTGATGTCATGCAGAATGAATTCCAAAATGGTAAAACTATATCAAATTAAAATGACTAGGCACACGCGCATAAGTTGACTGAAAATTAAGTGTTTTTTTTGAGCAAAGCCAAAATTTTCAAAAATAACTGAAACCAATGGTTTGGTTAAGTGGTTTTTTCAGTTTAATTTTGGATCAGTTTTTTGAATTCTTTTGGACACCTGAAAGTGTAGTCCTATGAGTCTCTAGAGATTGCAGTTTTCACTTATGTGATCTAAGAGATTTAGTTGAGAACTAAACATCTCTCCAGTCTTCTACTGCTTCTTTACTCGTTTTTCTCCTTTTCTTCTTTACTTTCTTTTACATTGTGTCGCTGTTCTTCTAATATCTCTTCTTCCCACCTTCCTGCTTGCCTTTTATTCCTTTATTATAGGTTCTACATAATTTGGATTTTGCAAAATGCCTGAAGAAAAAGTGCTTTTATAATCTTTTCTTTGATTTAGTTTTATTACATGCACTTCAATTGAGTATGATTTTTTCTTTTTTCTTTTCAAATGTGAGAATCAGTGTGTATTTATCTCATTTTTTCGTTTAATTGAGAAAGAAAATGGTCATTTTTCATCTTTTAAACATGGATTAAAAATTTCATTAACTTGCATGACCACCATTTGTCTTTATGCATGCATTTATTTATTTTTAATCATTGTTTAATTAACTTAATTAACAAAAGAAATATTTAAACTTGTATTTAATTAACTTAATTACCAAAGTAAACCTTGAGCAAACCTTAATTACAAAAAAAAAATGTAAACTTGTATTTAATTAACTTAATTAAAATTATTTATTTTGGTAAACTTTTGGTAGATCTTTAGTAATTTTTAGTTGGGAAATTGACTGGATGTAGGGTAAATCTTGGGTAAACCTTATGTAACTTCAACTTTCATTAATTTTGTAGCAAACTTTAGGTAAACCTCAAGTAAATATTGGATAAATCTTTTGTAATTTCAATTTTCATTAATTTTCTAGTAAATTTTGGGTAAAGTTCCGGTAAACCTTAGGTAATGCTTGGGTAAATCTTGAGTAAATCTTGTGTAACTTCAACTTTCAGTAATTTTCTTAAAAACATTGGGTAAATCTTGGGTATAACTTGAGTAAATCTTAAGTAAACCTTGGATAAATCTTTTGTAACTTCAATTTACATTAATTTTCTAGTAAATCTCGAGTAATTTTTGGATAAATCTTAGTAAATCTTGAGTAAACCTTGTGCAACTTCAACTTTCATTAATTTTCTGTTAAAAATTGTGTATATTTTGGGTAATAAATTGAGTAAACTGTAAGTAAATCTTAGATAAACTTTTCGTAACTTAAATTTTCATTAATTTTTTGGTAAACTTCGGGTAAATTTTGGATAAATTTTGAGTAAATTTTGGTAAATTTTGAGTAAACTTTATGTAATTTCAACTTTCATTAATTTTCTGGTAAATATTGGATAAATCTTAAGTATAAGTTGAGTAAACTTTAAGTAAATATTGAATAAATCTTTGTAATTTCAAATTTTATTAATTTTCTGGTAAACCTTGGGTAAGCATTGATTTTCAATATTTTTGTAATATTTTGGCATGTTTGAGAAAAATTTTAGTTCGGTCAATATTTTTGAAAAAACTTTTTGCTTTTTTCTATTTTTGCAAAATTCCCAACAAATTTTTGCCTTTGGTCTTTCACTTGCTATATTAGGAAGATGAACTGAAGAAGGGGGAACTGGAAGCTGACACAGATAGAATGATGCGAGAGTACAGAGCGCAACTAGATGCTGAGAGGGCAATAAAACTTGCCCATGGAAGGAACCATTCTAGTAGCAAATCAAATCACAAAAAAGGTTTGTGTAAAAATCTTGACACATAAAAATAGTATTCTGTTTTTTGTATAAATATTGGTATTTCTGAATGAGATGTGTCCATGCAGATAGAAAGGACAAAGATTTAAAGAAACGCAGCAGCAGGAAAAGAAAGGTGCTTGAAGCTAGTTATTTTGTAGTATTTGAAGTGTGTTTTTCGGATCATGCGTTTAATATGTGACTTAGAAATATGATGCTGAACTTGACATTACATGCTTTCTCTACATTCCTTCCTAAATTTTTTGTCACTTAATTCTTTGGGCTATGTTTGCTTGTCGATAAAATCACGCATCGTATAATCTGCTGAGAAAAAATGATTCCCATACAGTTGGTCTCATGTTCTATTGCTGCCTGGATAAAATGAACCCCATTACTTTAGTTTGTATCAAGGATTTATCAATCTCATTGCCTGTAATGAAGACAGACAATGACATGACATCTTGTTTTAATTCTTGGCATATGAATTCAGATACTCCTTTTGGGTCATTATCTAACTCCTCGCTTGGAATAATTTGGCTTACCCTTATAGTTGTCCATGTATATGGACATAACTTTGAAAGATGGATGAAAATCTGCTTTTAGGGTTGAAGCACAAGCATCTTTATTTTCAGATTTGCATTGACATTTAACCAATTGAAATCTCTGGCTAGCATCGTGTTTGGTGGGATAAAATTTTGTGCCTGCCTTTCGATGACTTAAAATAAAATCTGTACATGAAAAAAATAAATAAATAAATTTTTCTTTCTGCTGAAAGCAAAATTATCATTGTTCATTTTATTTACCCAAGGCTGATATATGCACGTTATAAATTGGCATTTTCCAGTTAGTCCTACTAGATTTTGAAGTGCTGATGGACTATTTCTGGGGAATGGTTAGAGTCTAGTATTTTGGTGATTTTTATTTTTATTTTTTTTTCATCACTTTATGTAGATTGTGTATTAGGCGCAGCTTTAATGCTTAGATTGCTACAATCGGTTGGTACATATATCTGCTTTTATATTAGAATTGAAGTCCCAGCTCTCATGTAAGGGACTCGATGGTCAGAATTTTTGGTCATTTGATAAATAATATGACTCTAGAAGTTTTGAATGAATGATGTTAAGTCTGAGATAAAAGGCCTGTTAGAGTTTTTTGTGAACATAGATCTGCCTTAGAGTAGGTATTTGGTTGAGTCACCAAGTGTCCAGTTCTCCATACTGTTCATTCCAAACAGATATTCTCTTTTACTTTGCCGGCAATGCCTTTTCACATGCATATAAACTTGAAACTTTCTAATTTAACGTTACATGCAGCAGTCAAGGCGGGGATCTTCCTATTCTAGCTCAGAAAGTTCATCCTCAGAATCTTCAAGCAGTGACGAGGAGGAGAGAGAATCAAAAAGATCAAAGTCGAGATCTAGGAGAACAAGGAAAGAAAAGAAGCACAGGTCGAAATCTAAGCATTCCATCAATGATGATAAAGAAGCTGATGGTCCTGTACCACTTTCAAGGTTCTTCGGAAGCATGAAGAGCTGATTCCATGGTTTAAAAGTTTCGTTAAATTATGCAAATATCTTCCTAGATGAAGAAAGCTGCTGCTGTCCTCGTTCTCGAGAAGTTAACCATAGAGATATGCTTTCAGCAGCATCAGTCTGATATTTCTTCTTGAATTACTGAGCTTGTAATGCTACTAGTTTGCCACAATATTCTTTAAGATGAGGCAAACATTTCCATTTTGTGTTTGGTGCTTCATGCTTGTAATACATGAAAAAACCCAGTTGTCTTGTTTAGTGAACTCTTAGTTCTAGTTGGAATTGGAGCTGATTTACCTACCAAACATTTGGAGTGTAATAATCAACAATATGAGATAAAAGTTGGTTACCTGGAAATTAAAAAAAAAAAAGAACAAAAAAAACTATAATTTCTTCTGTTTCATTACACTGTCATTTGTTTTTTCCTTTTTATATGCAGGATAATTTTCAATTTTATTACTGAAATTCTCTTTCACGAAGGAAATAAGGGGATGATGTATCATGCTTTTCTATTTCAAATATTGTCATTAACTCCATAACAAGTTAAGTTGTTGGTAGCTTATGTCAAATTCTTTAGCAAATGATTTTACTGATAAAATTTAGCATGCCAAACAAGCAACAAAAGAATCAATTTCATTCATAAAGTGGGGCAGAAATTTTTCCTAATCCATATAGGAATAGGATTCATTATTAATTAATGAATTGGACCATCCTTAATTAAAAGAAATCTTCTACTCATAGGTAGGTAGGTGCTCGCCTGCTCATTGTATATATATGGAACTAGTTAGTTTTCTTGATCATGGAGAATGACTCGGTGCTTAAGAAACAACAGACTGCTGATTCTGCTGGTAATCTTCTGCCTCCACCTATCAATCTTTCTTTCATCCCTATGCTTCAACTTCTCATGAAGACAGTTGAATCAATTCATTAACTCTGAAACTCATCAAACCATGATGGAGCTCCACCAAGAACAAGCATTGAAGATTTCTGATGAATTTCTAGCAGAAGTAAAAAAAATCCAAAAATTTGCTAGATCCAACGTTGAAGAAGAAGTTGGATTATTGATCATATAATCATATATGTAATAATAAAAAAAGATGGATTATGGATCATATGCCTAATTTCCTGTGTCTTAAACAGAGAATCAGAGAACATGGATTAAATTAAGAGCACAGCAATAAGCAAAATAGCCGATACAAACACCAATTCAAATATTATCGTCCCCTAGTTCAGCCCATGAGCAAATTCGAGTTGAAGAACCACCCAGTTTTGGTGGAACTTATATACAGGAAATAAATTACTGAAACCATTCAACTAACAGAAATCACACTGATCAAAAAGCCACAATGAATTCATACCCACTGATGCCTTTTATTATCATTGGTGCAGATACTCAGGGTTAAATGCAAGTGCCTCCCTATAAATCAGCTCCCTCATCTGTTCTTCAGTCAAAGCATGCTGCTCAAAATCAAAGCTGAAGGGAGTCATGCACACTGGCTCGTCACTAATGTCGTGCAGTGATGTTAGGTAGGGATGAGCAAGTGCACCCTCAACTGGAGCAAAGACGAGCAAAGGGATTTTAGATTACCACAATTACAAATTTATGCAACGTTAAAGAAATCATTGTACAAATATAAATAAAAAACAAGAGAGCATGACATGTATCATCAGTAATTAGGGGCTGCAATAGAGTTACACTACTCATGAACTACTTGGGACTCTACCTGCAAGCTTTTCAGATTTTCACAAGGTTTTGAACAAGTTTATGTTGAGCTGTATTATGATGCGGAATCAATTAACTGAATTGGGAGACCCACATATACAATATTTGAATAATAATAACTCACTATTTTGGCCATAACTTTATTCTCCTTCATTGTAAAGATCTTACTAAAATGGGTACTCTTACAGGCTCCATGGTTTCCAGGCCAGTAAAAATAGTTGAGCTTAAATATAGGATTATAATACACTTCAGAGACAGTGATGGCATCTCTCCAAAGTGGGTGGACTTGGGATTTAGGTTTCTATGAGATCCAGCCTACTCGACCAGATAAAAATTACATGTATCCTTCATAATATATATATATACACACTTCTTCACTTGGTTCAGACTTGGTGGAAAAATTGGACATGAGGATAACCATTGAGGCTAAACTTGGGCAACAAAGATAAGTCCTAAGCTCAACTGAGCAAGGACCGACCTGAAAGATGAATAGTTTTATTACTCTTCAACACTGACGACATTAATTTCCACAGGTATCATATTCCCTTTCTGCTATCCTGATATGCTGATAAATAACACGGTAGTATGAGCTCCATTATTGATGTTAAAACCCAAGAAGGTTCAAGAAGAAAGGAAAAGATAACTCCAGATGAGTTTGACTTACCCAAGAGGAATGAGGTGCTCAACTATTATCAAAGAATAATTATCAAAGGCTAGCAGTATTCTAGTGTTAGACCACATTTTATAACATAACAGAAGTGCTCAAGTTATATGGAACAATTTAAGAAGGATCAATCCCACTCCTCCGACACTATGCTAGTCAACTGCATGTAACAAGAGTGATATACCCAAATACGGTGATGCCTTGCTCTATGAGAACCATTATTCACACTCCGAGAAACCCCGGCAGAAAGTAACGCAGTTTTACATTTCTTTCTTTTGAAAATAAAGAATATAAAAAAATAAGTATAATACATACTAACCATGCAAGACAAAGTCCTAATGCAACTGTTTACATGGTTCAAAATACACTCAAATGAGAAGTACATAGTTACATACCATGTGAACTATTGGCAGAAAAAAGGTAAATATACAACAAAAAGGAAAGAAAAACTTCTATAAGTTGACACTTCAAGCACTATAATTTGGAGCCAATAGATGCGTTGTGAGATTCATAATTCAAAAATTAAAAATCAGAAAATGCCCAAGAGAGTGAATGAATAAACAGTTGTCTTCCCATTTTTTGGACTGTAATATCCAATGGAGCTCTATAAGATATAATTTTGGTTTTAATTGACTTAGTTTTAGTTGTACTTCTATTTAGCAGATAAGTATTCTTTGAGATTGCATTTTAAGGTCAATTTAGAAGGCACATATAGGTCTATGTAGAGCAGATTTTGTAGTGATTTTTGAGAGAATTTCTAGAGTTCTCTCTATTTTCTCATCTTTTATCCATTATGTGTTCTCAGTTCTCTTCATTGCACTTTTCTCTCCTATGCTTGTCTTCATTATGCCTATCCCTGTTAGTACTGTTACAAATTAAGTTGTATAATACTGTCTGACACCAGGTATTAAATCTAAGTATGCATGAATCAGTGAGTGCTTGGTGGCAACCAAACAATCAGCATATAAGGGGACGCTTGTTCAAAATTAAAGAAATGTTGGATCAATGGTAATGATGTAATGATTAAAGATGTTACCAGCAATCTGTTAATTGTGTTAAGCAACATCTGTAGATATTGGAAGAATAGTTAGGTTGTTAAATTATTTTATTGGCGATTTAGATTGTTAATTGTTGATATGTTAATTATGGTTTAACTTTTCTTTTTATGTCTTTAATCAACTCTCTTAACTAACCAATTCACTATATAAGTGGAGTTAATTATTAACCAAGTGCAGTGTTAGCCTTTGTCATTCTAAGACATACTAAACAATATTAAGAAGGGTTAAATAATCATGAGTAATACAAATGTCATTTAACTTCGAAACATACACAAAAACCATATAAAGACACAAGATTAGGCCCCTTTTTAGGTGATGTAGAAAAGCTCAAGCCAAAACAAAAGATGATAAAAAATTAATGCAAATCTTGGCAAAAGTAAAACCTCGGGGTAGAAACAATCACCTGTAATCCTTTGTCTTGGGTCAAATGTTAACATCTTTTCAACAAGATCAATAGCTGCAGGGTGAACATTTGGGAACTTCTCAGTGAAAGATTGTCGACGATAAACGGGAAGTTGTCGAATGTATCTCTTTGCATTTTCATTCAAAAATCCTAATTCAGCCTCTGAGGGAGTGCCAATTAGCTGCAAGGTTTACAATGACTGATCATATAAACATTACATCTGCAAATTTAAAAGAGCTGTGTGCATGACATAATTAAAACATGGATGTAATAAATTTCACATTTATCTTCATGTAAGAGTCAAAAATATGCAATGCTAACTTATTTACACATTTGACTACATTTCTAACTGCACAATGGAATCTCAGGACCAAATATATACAAATAACTGTTTCAAGAAATGCCATCCAAAATAACATTACCTCAAGAAAAAAAATGTCAAAAGTAATCATTTTGAACTTCATACACCTTGTTTAATTGAAAAAAAAAAAGAAAAAGAGAAGAAGATGCCTATTTTATTCGACAGAAATCACTATGACACAAATAATTCCTTAACTTCTTTAGATAAGGTATACAAACAAGATTTAGTAACTAAATTACCTCCATAAGCAAACGAAGCTGATGCACGTGATCTCTGCCAGGAAATAAGGGCTTTCGATCCATCAACTCCATGAAAATACAACCCACTGACCATACATCAATAGCTGCAGTATAGTCAGAAGAGTTCAACAGCAATTCTGGTGCTCGATACCATCTTGTAACAACATATTCTGTCATGAAATCAGTTTCTGATGTAACACGAGCCAGACCAAAATCACAAATCTTTAGGTCACAATTTGCATTAAGGAGGAGATTGCTTGGTTTTAAATCTCTGTGCAGAACATTAGCAGAATGTATATACTTCAACCCTCGGAGAATTTGATATAGAAAATACTGCATAAAACATAAAAGAATCAGTTAGGCTCTGATATTCTTTGGTCACTGAAATACAGAATGAATGAGTAAAATACAGACCCCAAAACAATTACTCTGAAGTGAACTAAGAAGCATATTTTGATGTTCCTCATAAGTCTTATGCAACATGGAGAATTTTGTTGAACCTCCTCCTTTATGCAATTATGTACAATGAATCCTCTACCTTAAATTTCAGTATCTTCTGAATTCTTTGATTTTCCTACTAGAAAAGAGAGATGATACTACTCTGATGCTAATGAAAGCTCAAGGCATATTTAAAGCTCTAGACCAATCAAAAATCAAGTAATCTCCCAGATATGCGCATGCTCTATCAACAGGAACTCTATTTGTAGAAATATACATTGTTGTAGTGCATAGAAAAGATTGATACAGCTTAAAAGACAAAAAATCATATAGCTACCAGTAAAAGTCATGAGTGGCACAGGCCAGAAAAGATGAAATGATTTTCCCCTAATCAGTAAATGCAGCACTGGATGAAATTTTATGAAGACAAGAAAAAGAGTGAGCTTCAAATAACTAGCATAAGGATTAAGGAATAAAGTCAATAACTTGTTCTATTGCTGCTCCCTTTAGGATTTCCTCTATTCTTCTTTTAATGAATTGCATGTTAAATATTAAAATGTTGATCTTATTCATTATTCAGCAATCAAAACCTATGAAACTTGAGAAGTGAAAAGAACTAAAGGTATAAAAGTTAATAATCTGCGTAAGAAAATGAAAGGCCAACCTGACAGTGCTCTTCTGATAATGCTTGATTGGAACGAATAATCTGATGCAGATCAGTGTCCATTAGCTCATATGCGATATAAACATCATTAAATGCATCCCTTTGGGGTGGAGGCATTATATCCCTGATTGCAACAACCTGCAAAAGAAAAGCCAATGAATTTTGTCAAATATAACATTGGCCTGTTTTTCCCAAGACAATTTCTTGAATAAATATGGTGGCAAAATTCATGCACAAAGGCCTAACCATCGAGATTTATCCAAAGGATTTAAAATTGTAAGAAACTTTACAATTACAGATGGTATGAAGTAATTGTTGGTGCATCAGATAATTTTGCTTCTACATTTATGAGCTGTATCAAAGGAATGATCACCAAATTTGACCTGAAAACTAGTTCTTAAACTCATCTTTTCACCAATCTTGTTAAGAGAAGCCATTCTTACAGTTTACCACAATCCATCCTTTTTACTTAACGGCATCAACAGATGAGAGAGGCCTTCTATTATATACACGTGTGTACACAACTACTAGAACCTCTAGTAGCTCAGGGACTAAAAAAAAAAAAACCCCTCCAAATCTTGCCAGAATGAGATAAACTCAAAACCAACATCATCGTGCAGTGAACTCAAGAACCAAAAGAAGGAAGAAGGATTTAGAGAGATTGTGTTGCAAAATTGCAAGTCCTAAAAAATGTTTTGGAAGTATTTATTGAATTTTAATCAAACATGGGATTAGATTTGAATTTCATCAGTGATGGGGAGAAGAGAAGTTAGAGAAGTAAATTAGTATATGAGGTGGAAATCAATGAGAAGGGAATCATGAATTTCATGACAATTGCTGATGTAGCAATAAACAACAGATTGTTGCAAAACAGATGTTTTATACATCACCTATACATAATTCAAACACATGTTACAGAAAACATGTTATTTGAAGAATAGGAAATTCAATGCTCCAGGATAACAATAGGCTTGTGAAATTACCTAATCAAATTGTGCTATCATCAAACAAGAAGTGCATTAGGAATATAATTAATCTTCCTGGGAATAGATGCTTCAATTTCTAAATTCAGACTACGATAATAAACCAATTGATCCATTCTCCACCTAGAATCATAGTTATTCATTAATTTGCATTACACTGCTCTTAAATTTATAAATTAAAAGCTTCAGTAATTTTTATCATAAAATTGCCTGTGACAATGAAAGATCATTAAAAATTTGCTGCTCAACAGACCTGAATGCCTAAAAGTTAACTGCGGATCTCACAAGGCATGACAACTAGGACTCTCCTAAATAACCCGTACAAAATTTTTCCCAATTGAGGCAAGACCTGCTTAGCCAGTCAACCAGAGTCAATTTAAATATTAAAATATGGAAGCCACATTCCAATAAACTAACTAGCTTTGACTCTATGGCCCTATATCAGCATCCAAAGACTAATATACATTAACATGGTGTTTGGAGGAATACAGAGGCAATTGTATCGGAAATGTACATTTAGCACTGTGAGTGAGGCTACCCCCTTCAAAAAAAGAAAAAAAAAAAAAAATCTCTTCCCTTCTTAAGGAGAAGATATGATCCACTCTCAGAAGTTAGAAACATTAATCAGAAACTTCATCCAAAAACACGGGAAATAAAGACTATCACATCAAACCTACATAAAATTGAAGATGAAGAAAAAACAAATTAATAAATGAACAAGTGAAATTCCAAAGGCTAAAAGAATAAAAGGAAACGGCATAGAGTTCTCACTTTCGGGCTATGACCAGTAAAATACGAAATTTCATGTGAAAGCAAAACCCTGCTTTTGCAAGTAACAAGAATCAATGTGAATATGATGTCCGTATCAATTTAAGTGTTTTATTTCTTCTCTGTAATAAAATTGATAAATATTTTTAAAATTTCTCTCACAAAAAGGATGTCTTAAATCCAATAAAAAGATAGTACCAGAAAAGGTAAAAATGGGGTTGTGTAGCATTTAATATTTACTCCTATGTGATCATATTTTTACAAATACGAACAGTGATTTTGTTTCTGCTTAAAATAAAGAGAAGTTAACGCAGAGGCATAATCAAGGCAAATATCCAATGAATGTTATCCAAAATTAATATCAATGGAAGTTTCCCGTTTAGCTCTCTATAATTTTACATAAAGAAAACACAAAAGAATGGCATAATAAAAAAAATGATGAATGGCCGTGTTGCCCAAAATTAATACCATATTAAGTACTTAAGTTGTAAATGAGTATAATCCTAATGATTAATTTTACTTTATACGTTCCAACATACAGTGCCACTTCTGTTATGCATTTTCCCAATTTAAGATGGCATCTGATCATATATAGCACGGATTTCCATCTAAAACTAGGGGAAAAGAAGTCGCTTGAGAACCAACATAAGTATTTGCGTTTGGAAACTTTACTAAATCAGAAATCAAACCCGAAAATCAAATATAAAGATGACCAATTTATCACTCACTGACGTTTTCATGATCCATATGTCGAAGCAACTTGATCTCGCGGAGGGTCCTTTTAGCGTCGATTTTATTGTCAAAAGCATTGGCTATCTTCTTGATTGCCACATGCTCTCCGGTCTCCGAATTCAATGCCGAGCTAACAACAAGAAAAAGACAGCAACACGAAATCAATAAACAGTGCCTAACGCTCTTCAGTTGAAAGAGGAAAAGAGAAAGAGAGAGCAAACATACCAAACGATGCCGTAAGCACCCTTGCCGATGGGCATGATAGGAGGTTTATATTTAGCCGTCACCTCAAATATGTTACCGAATATGTTGTACTGAATGAACATGCCTCCATGGCTAAGGGTGGACGGAATATTCTCGATGCCGCCGGTAGGAGGAACCTGTTGTTGAGAATCAGAAGGTGGGGGCGCGGCCGTGGTCGACGCCTCTGCCATCTCAGTGTCCGCCGGCTGAGCTGCTCCACCCCCGTCCATTTCTGAAAAATTAGTTGCGAAATTTGGGTCAAACAGATCTGAAGCTATAAAACTGTGGGGTCTTGTTTTTCTTAAATACGTGTGGTGATCTGAAGCTCTGTTTCTCTCTGCTTTTCCGTTTAGTCTTTTTATCTGATTCCTTTTTCCTATGATTGAAGGGTCAAGTTTTCGTGCGCGTACTAAAGTTTCCTTTTATTATATTAAAATCTCAAATTTATTTTCCATCCTTAAAAATTGTGGAACTACATTTTTATTTTATTAAAATTACTTCTACCAATTTTTTAATAATACATTAATTATGTTAAATTTTTAGCAACATATTAGTCAATATATTAGCCTGTTATATCAGAATTTTGGTTATTGATGCAAAAAAATTGGACAAAAGTTACTTTATATTTTAGGCTAAAAATCAAATAACTTTCCGATTTATAAAAATTGTGGAAAATTTTTTAAGTTTCAATAGGATTGACAATAGAATGGATCGGAGATGGATTTTACTATTTCCATACAAAATTTTTAAATTCCCACCTTGTCCCTGACTCTATCTCGTTATCTGATGAAAAAAATATTTTTTTGTCCCTCAACATACGAGAGCATGAATTTCCGACTCCAATCCAATTTCTGACTTTATTAAAATATTTTAATATAAAAAGGCTGAATTACCTAAAAATTTCTAAACTTTTTCTCTCTCAACAAATATATCACTACTTTATCAAAATTACATATAAACATACATAATATTCACTTTTTTAACAAATCTAGCTTCCGGCCCAAAAAAAAGTCATTTTGATGCATATGTAGTTATCATGTTTTTAGGAGTAAAAAAAGAGAGACGAACCAGCACGCTGGAAAGCTGACTAGGACAATGAGTTAGCATCTACACAAATGGTGTGTTTTTGTAAACCCTAACCTAAACTTTACCTCAACCCGAAAAAAAAGGGCTTGAAGGAAAGAGACAAGCCAACCCATTGTTTATGATAAAAGTTTGTCAAAGTAGTTTACTAATACTGACTTGGTGGTAGATTTCTCAATACCAAAGCAATCGTGACTGTTGGTGGTAGATTTTTGAAGTTTTTCGAAGTGGTCCACATCTACTTAATTTATTTGAAGTTTCTGAAGGTAATTTTTCACTCCATTTTGGCAGATTCAGTTGGTGGTATTTTTTTTATTCATTTTTTGTAGTATGAACTATTTTACTATACTACTGCATGTGGGTAGGTATTTTAATGAGGAAGATGAATATGTAGGGTGTGATGTTGATGCATTTGATAATATCAATCTTAAAAGGATTGGATACCTGGACGTTGAGTCTATGGCAAAGGATTTAGACTGTCATCCAATTAAAAGGATTGTTTTTCATGAGTATGAAACCTTTCAAGCTTTGTTTTTTTACTGATGATAAAAGCGTTATGTGTATGTTAAACTTCATCAATTGTGAATATGGAACTGTTATTGTGTACTATAAGGCAAAGAATATAAAAGAAGTTATATGTGAGAATATTGTTGGTGGGGATGAAATAATAGGAAGTAGTAGGTGATAACTATAGAGATAAAGAGGAATGTGCTGATGGAGATGTATCTGGTATTAGTGGTAGTGACTTTAATCCAGTAGAAGTAAGCGACACAGAAGATGGCATAGACGATGAAGACCTCAGTTCAAATGATGATGAACATATTGAAGCAAGAAACAACTTAAAAAGGCAAAAAGCTCAAGCTGATAAATGGTACTACTAGTGCATGGAGGAAGAAAGTGATTGATACTACAAGTGAAGTAACAAAAGGTAAATATGAAAATGTTACTACTATTTCACTATTTAATATGCATATGAACCTTGTACTAATTATTGTATGTCTTTAACTTGCAAAGTCTTTTAAATGGTATAAAATCTTTGGGCCCAAATGTTGAGCATCGCAACTGTGCTAGGCTATGTAGCACGAGACACGGATACGAGAAAACGAAATTTCTAAAAATTCTAGGATACGGATATCAGGGGAAACGTGTAAATATAAAAAAAAATATAAAGGTAAGTATATAAATAATTAATTTTAACTAATATAATTGCAAATTTTTATTTTATATAAAATTAATAAAAAATAATATACATTTAAATATATTAAGCAATTATTATTAAAAAATAAAAGAGCATAAAATTATTATTATAATAATAATAAAATTAAAAGAGAAACACAAATTTCATAACTACAATTTATAAACCATAACTAAAAGTCTAGAATAGTAAATATGTTCCATAACTATATTACAAAAAATCTCAATAATTCAAATAAGAAAATATGTCTTTTACATCACTTTCTCAACATTACAATCTAAGTCTTGAACTAACTCACTTCCCTCTTCAATAAAAAAATACAGATTCCAATTATTGTTCATCTAATGTGAAATTATCAACTTCAAGAACACATATTTTATCCATGCTTCCAAGTTCATCTTCACCAATATCCCACATTTTTATCTTTTCATTATAGTATTTTGAGGTGCTCTTTGATAAAAGATGAAGATTATTATGAATATAAACCAAGTCTTCAATACGTTTTGGAGTTAATTTGTTCCTTCTAAATGAATGAATAAAGGAATAAGTACTCCAATTTCTTCTAGAGCAAGAGGAGGTTGGGCTATCCTAGCACTTTGAAAGCTAGGTTTTGAAGTAAAGGTGCATATGAACCAAAGAGAGCCCACTACTTTCAAGGTTCTGAATCATGCCTATAAGCAATAGAATCTAGATCTACAAATGGCCCATTCTTAAGAGAAAAACTAGCAAACTCATCATTAGCTTTAGTTCGCTCATCTTGATTGGAAAATATCACTTTAAAGCGCCTGTTTCGTTCAGATGATACTTCTTGATCCATATGAGGAGCTAATCTACCTTCTCCCTCTTAAAGCACTATAGTACCTTCAAAGAGAAATTATAAAGAAATAATAAAAAAAGTAAGTTTAAAAGAAAGGTAAAAATGAGAATTAATTTAAAAAATCACTTTGGATTTAGTGAATGAGCTAAACATTGAAGTGAAGTATTGTTCTTTGCCTAATGCTCAACAAGAATGGAATGAACTACAAAATAGAATGGGAAAAATTCATGAATTGCTTTCTTTCATGCTGAAAAATAATCTTCTTCACATTTTCGATTATAGAGTCCCATATCTCATAAATTAAGTGGAGACATAGCTTGTTTGTATCACAAACTATAATCATTTTATAAATCAGTCTAGTAAAAGCAATAATATAACCGAGTTTTTCCCACCAATTCTCATCCAATACTTTATTACGTACAAATCTAGCTTTTTCTTGATCATCATCTCAATATTGCACCCAACTTTCACTCAAAACCATTTCTTTTAAAGTACGTCTTATAAATTTAAATCTTTTAAGCATGACAATAATATAAGCAAATCGAGTATCAGCAATGGCAAGCAACCTTAAAGAGCTAAATTTATTGAACATAGCTAGTCTCATAGAATGGTTTATTATAAAATTCTTGATTTGTAAAGCATCCCTGTGAATTTCAGTTATCCAATAACACTCCTTGTATACATCTTGATTAGTTTCCACATTCTTAGCAGCACATATATTATTCAAAGCAAGATTAAGCATGTGACAACACATGGAGTCCAGTAAATATATGGAAAGATGCCTTCAATGATTTCTCTAGTACCCTTACAATTTTTGGCATTATCAATTATGACTTGTACCACTTTTTCATGTCTAATCTCTTCAATTACCTTCTAAAATAAATCAACAATAAAATACTTATCTTTCAGCTCACCTGAGCAATCTATAGATTTAACAAACATAGAATTTGAATCAGTAACAACCATTATATTAATTAATGGCATTCTTTATGGATCACTTCATCCATCACTGACAATACTTGCACCCTTTTCACTCCAAGTGCTTTTAATTGGTTCTAACAATCTCTTTACATTTGCTTTTTCTTGTTGAAGCAATATGGTTCTCAATTTATTATAACTCGGAGGCACATATCCACCTAATGCATGATTAGCAGCAAATATATATGAACTCGTATAATAGAAATTTCTAGTAAAATTAAATGGAAACGCTTCAGTGTAAAACATTTGAGCAATTTCATTATCTAATTGGTTTCTAGTTTGTACATCAAAAGCTTTATCAGTAGGAGAATCATCTATTCTTTTTCTCTTTAAAGCATCTAAAATATTTGAATTATTAAATGCAAAGAACGATTTGTAGATATATTGACGGAAGCAAAACTAGTGGGCAATCTCACTTGCTTAAGCTCTGAATTTGAATTTTATTCACAACTATTTTTTTATCTCAAAAATATCTTAATTTCTAACCTTTGTATATGAACCAATCCATTTCCCAAATATTTTTAGTAAATGGAATCTTAGTATCTCACTCTAGTATAAGATCCTTGATTTTCTTGACCACAAAAATTGCATATCCATTTGTGATTTCCTCCGGTCTCTCCAGTCTTTTGAAGTTTTTAACATATTTCCACAAAAGTGTTTGATCATTATCATTCATATTTTTTTGTTCATTACTTATGCTTTGGCTATATTTTAAACTTTTTGTACTTCTAGAACTAGAATCCATAAAGTCAATATAAAAATTTAACCTAAATAAAAATAAAAATTGTAAGAATAAATATAAAAAATTGAAAAAAAATATATATAATGTAGCAGAATAATTGTTTTCTTTTTCTAGAATTAAATTAAACTACAATCAAATATTAGAATTTATGAAACTAATTACATGTGAATTACTTATGAATTATATAATAATTAAGAAAATATAATTTTATAAATTCAAATGTCTCGATTACTATTAATTATAAAATACCAACTTTTAGTCCATTCACCAATTTCAATAAAACTAATAACATATGAAGGGCCTTTTGTTCCATTCACTGATTTCCACTTTTCCTTTTTATTTCTTTCAATATTTTATCCTTCATCTTATGAAATCGCCAAACCAGAGAAGGAAATCGACTTTATTTCCCCTTTTTATTTCTTCCAATATTTTATCAGTCATCTTCATATTCTCTTCAATTCTCGTTTAATAGAGTAAGCATACCTAACCAACTGAGTAGAAGGCAAAGCCAAAGAATTGCAACAATGATTGAACACCAGCCAAGTAGCGATCATCAGAGGAAGATATTGGTGGTGATCTCGTCAGTTATGGTGTTGTTAGAGAGAAAACAAAGAACAATAGGAGAGCAAGAATTTTTTTTATAGAAGAAACGAGTGTGTGATAATTGTTCAATTTATAAAGGGAGAATCAGCCACAGAAGATGAAGTTGACACAAAAGAGTAATTTTTCTCAGTGTCATGATAAATAATCGATTTGAGGGGAGAAACGCATGTCTAATTTTAGTGAAACTACGACACTGGACTTAGGACGTATTGTGTCCGTATCTACCGGTGTCAGTGTCTAAAATGTTTCTGACTCGTGAAACACAGATGAGTCAGCTTTTCTGTGCTTCATAGGTGCTAGACATATCTATGCAAACTGAAAAAAAAAAAAATCATTCAATGGCCTAAAATTCAAGATGTTTTGGGAATGTGCCAAATCTACTTATGAAAACCAATTTCACTTAAAGTTGAAAGAGTTGAAGAAACAATCAGTTTAGGCATATGAAGCATTCTGTGGTAAGAATCCACATGTGTTTTGCATGTCTTTAATTAGTTCTTAGACTAAGAGTGATATGATAGAAAACAATATTTGTGAAACCTTTAATGGATACATTCTTAAATCTAGGAACAAACCATTCATAGACATGCTTGAGGACATTAGGCAGCATTTGATGGTTAGGATGCATGACAATGTGAAAGCTATTGAAAAATCTATTGATGTCATTTGCCCTCGTATTAGAAAGAAAATAGAAAAGATTTAGAGTCTGGTTAAGTTTTGTTCAGTTAGGCCAATTGTGGGTAAGAAGTATGAGGTGTCTTTTCTTTTCTTTTTTTTTTTTTTTGAAAAGAGATATATAATAGATTTAGTTGAAAAGCATTGCACATGTAGGGCTTGGAAATTGACAGGCATACCATGTTGTCATGTATTGTCTAGTATCAGTCATATGCGAGAAGACCCAAACACATGCATAAATACATTTTACTTAAATGAGACACACGTGGCAGCATATCAAAATGGATTAATGCTAATTAATCGTCCAAATGATTGACCAATTATTAGTAATCATCAAATACTGTCAACTTTATTTATTAAACGACCTAGAAGGCCCAAAAAAAAGTAGGAAAAAAGATCCAAATGGAAAGAAAATGAGAGTATAGAAGTCAAACAAGTTGCCTAGAACAGGGTTAAAGATGAAGTGCACTATTTGTTGCAATTATTTTCACAATAAAAAAAAACTTGCTTTATGGAACCAAGTGCTGCTACACAAGTTGGCCCAAGTTCTTTTGATTTGTATTTAACATTAGTAGTATAATAATGTCATTTGATTTTACTAGTCTAACATATTGTCATATTTTCACATGGCCCAAGCATGGAAAACCAAAAAGCAAGGCAGTCAATCATCAGCAAAATGGAAAGCCACTCCAAGAAATGCATAACCAAAAATGAAAAACCCTTCAATATTAGTTGATGAGACGGTAGCCAATGAGATCAGAGAAATACAATTGATGCATATTTTAATCGATAATTAGTTGATATTTGATTGTGGATGATGAAAAACTAATGAATTCTTAAATGATGCATACAAAACATTGCTATGGTGTTAGGATATTTGCTGACTCTGCCAATGTTTATTGTCATGTGAGCATTGCTATTTAACTGTGAAAACTTTATGTTATGGTTATGACACTTGCTATTTTGCTAAATATTTATACTAGTTGCTTGCCAATTTTGTAGGTGCATGGTGAAATTTGAGTCAATTATGTCATTGGTGCTTTAAGAGCAACAGCAGCGGTAGATCAACCCCCAATAGGTCCATCAGTATCCACCCCCAGCAAGTCCACCTCAGCAGCTCCACAATATGGCATGGATAACATTATTGATAGTCAAAGATCAGATTCGACAAACAAATATGTTGCTAATTTAGAGAACTTAGATCTTTTTTAAACGTGAATGTACTTTAATGAATTGAAATGTTATTGATTTATTGTGAAGACATGTCATATGCCATTTTCTTGATAGTTCTTACCATTTTGATGATTATTTTGTGAATTTTTTAGGCATATCAAATGCCATTTTGTGATTGCCATTTTTTGGATTGAACTATGGTGTAACGTGAATTTGAATTTGATTAACGGCCATTTTGTGAATTAAAATGATTGCTATTTTGTGACTGCCATTTTTATGAATCTTTCTTCATGCAATGAATGTCATATTGCTACTTAAACAAATATGTGTAATAAAATATCATATTTCTTATGCAATGAGGAAGTTATTTGACATTGCTTTAAGTAAATATTACTTAAAAATATCATATTTAAGTTAAAAATTATTTTAATTATTTGTTAATTATGTAATTTTTTAAATGAATTTTTTTTTTTTGCTTTAAATAAATATTACCAGTATTTCTTAATGATTGTATGTTTATTGAATATATTTTCTGACTTGGCCAAAAAAAAAAGTCATAGGTTCCTATTCAGGCATTGGCCTCAATTGCTTCTATAAGTCAGTTCAAGGTTGAATCTCCGGCCATTCTGAAGCAGAGTATTGCACATGATCAAGCTGATTCATGCACCAACATAGACTCAAAACACCAAAATGCTATTGCAGATGCAGCAGCAGCAAGAACTCAACTTCTAATTGAGCACTTTTATACACACTATAGTCCATATAAAAAACAAATATGAATCCAATAAATAAATATTCTTGTAATTAACAAAAGAGCCTAAAACTAAACTATACCTAACGAAAGCCAAAAACTAGCTGTAATTGGGGCATTGTAATGATTTAAATGCCCCAGAATCCCTCAACAGGAGATACATTCAAATCAAGTTGAAGATGAGAATAAGGTGTTGGTTGGCCGCCGGTGGTGGCCTGAAGTTGAGTAATTTTCCGGTGATATGTTTTATGACCTCCAAGTGCTTGGCCAGTTGGAAAACTCCTTGAGCAGAGATCACACTTGTAGTTCTTTTGCCCGCAATCTGCCTCTCCGCCGAAACCTTCATTGCCAAATTCATCAGCTGCTGCTGACAAATCTAATGCTGCTCTTCTCTTTCTATTGTGCGAAGCTATATGCCCACCCAGTGCTCGATAATCTTCGAAAACCTCATTGCATTCTCTGCACACATAACTACTAATAGTTCCTTTTAGGTCATCTTCTTCCACAAACTTCGACACCTTCTTGAATTTCTTATGTGTCTTCTTCTTTTTCTTGTTCTTTTTAAAAACACCCTCATAATCCGTAGTCGTGTTGCTGGACTGTTCCTCTTCTTCCTCCTTCTGCAACATCCGATCTTGTAAATTCTTGACTGCTGCACGAAATTCTTGATTGTTTTTACAAAAAAATTCTATTAAGATCTTTAAAGTTTGATCTTTATTAAGACCCAACAAGAATTGCAGAATTTCGAAATTACGACTTGATTGAACTTGTTCTTGATCGGATCTCTTTCGAGTTTTGCACCAAGCTGAAGGAAGATCGATAGGAAAAATATTACGAGCAGAATCAGCAGTGGAATCACTAATATCATTATTATAATAAGCTTGGGTGGAAACTGAACCTCCATTGTCATAGCTATAAGGTTCCATTCTGGATTCTTGAGCACCAAGAAAATCTTCGGGAGAAGAGAAAATTGAAGATAGAAATCCAAGAAGTTGAGGGTTCTTGTGTATATATATATATATATTCTATATATATGTGAGATGAGAAGGAAGAACCGACCTTTGAGTAGAAGAATTCTTTTAAGGATAATCCAACTTAGTTATTAATGTTGAATCCAATTCCTATATGGATTAGGAAAAATTTGCTGGTCCACTCTGAGAATGAAATTAATTTCTGCCGTTATTTGTGTCACGTGCTCGATTTTATGCCCTTTTCTTTTTCTAATTTTATTTGTTATCCCTCAATTCTATCTTATTTATTTAAAAGGACACACTAAATGAGCAAATTAATCTATTCGTCTTTCAAGTTGGGCCATCTGCCAAATTGGGTCTAGACTCTTTACGCCTTGTCTGCGTCTAGCTTAGATAAAAAATTATTTCAAACTTAATTAGAAATATTCTATTTAAATTTTAAATATATAATTATTTTAAAATTTTTTTAAAAATATTTTATGGGATTTCAAAATTCTATTCATCATAATAAGAATTAGTTTTAACTTGTTGATATATAAACAGATTATACTAAGATATATAGAAAAATATAAATAATTTGATACATAACTCTTTTAATATAATAAGAGTTCAAATTCTAAATATACAACTAATTCTGATAGATAAAAAACGGAGAAAAAATAAAGCAGGGAGCATTTTGAGTTTTTCTTGATCAGTTAATTCAATTTCTACTACTTTTACATTCTAGATAGTGTTGGGAAGGGTATTGTTGGAAACATACTGAAAATGAAAACCCTAACTCACAATCCTATAAATCTCTGGATTGCACTCTGTTACTTTCGCTGCATCATTCGTTTCACCAACGTATACTTCCAGAGGTATGCTTTCATATCTGCTCAGAAAAATGTAGGCTTACTCAACTTCTTATTCTACGACCATCAAAATCATCCCTTTCAATCTCCATATCCAAACCCCACTCCCCAAATTCTTAGATCCAGTTTTTTTACTCTCCCTCGATAACTCATAACAACTCGGTACCTGAAACATTATTTGTAATACAAAAGTAGTTCAATTATTTAATTCGTAATAATTCGGTACCTGAAATATTATTTGTAACACAAAAGTACCTTAACTTTTATTTTGTAACTACACACTTATGTTAAGAATAGTTGCAAAATAAAAATTGAAATACTTTTGTGTTACAAAATAAAAATTAAGGTACTTTTGTGTTACAAATAATTTTTAAAGTACTGAATTGTTACCATTTACATAATTGGGGTACATTTGTGTTACAAATAATATTTCAGGTACCGAGTTGTTACGAGTTAGATAAATTAAGTACCTTTGTGTTATAAGTAATCTTTCAAGTACCGAGTTATTATGAGTTATATAATTGAAGGACTGTGAGTGAAATTCACTCTATTTTTTGAGATCAACACACTCTTCTAAACTTAATAATGGGTGAAGCACTACTTTCATGTTATATCACTATTTTCATTTCATTGAAAATAATGTTTTGCTCTTTAATTTTTATGGTGGGCAATAATTGCAAATCTATGTTGGGTTTTGGGTTGCTGTCCTAACTTGATTGTCGCTGCAATAAAGAATTTAAATTTTAATTGAGCGATTATTGTGTTTTGTGTTGTTGACAATGAAATTCATATACAAACTTCAAGCATCAAGTGATCCGGATCAACCTAGCTCTCCTACAAAACAATTTAATTGTAGTTGAATGTGCCCTGTCATATGCTTTCTATCAGGGTTGTTTGAGTGATAAGAGAATTAAGTTGTAATGCATGTAGTATATTGCTTTGCTTTGTTCAATATAATAAATTTCATAGTTGCTTACTGTTTGTGCTGTTTGATTTTGTGCTAATGAAGTGGTGCCCAGCGTTGTTTTAGATAGAAAGGACCTCTGTTTTGGAGAATCTTCCTTTCCTATAATAATTCTCGAGCTAAAAACATTCAAGTGAATTATTTATTGATTGGTTTTATCAATATTTTCCATATTTTGTCCCGCCTTCAGAAGAATGTAAACTGGGGACTGTTCAGGTTTTACTTGGCATTATATTTAAGGCTGTGGGTGAATTTTAAATCGTAACAATTCGTATCTCAAATATTATTTGTAATACAAAAATACTCTAATTAGCTAAATTGTAATAGCTCAGTACCTTAAAAATTATTTGTAATATAAAAATATTTTAATTTTAATTTTGTAATTGTTTTCGGCTATTAGGGTTCATTTAATATTGTGTTTAGAAAAAACGTTTTTCGAAAAAAAATTTGTATTTTTAACTTTTTTAGGTTTTGAAAACTGTTTTTGGTAGATACAGATAAATAAATATTTTTTTCAAGAGTAAATTTGAAAAAAAAATTTATAAAAAATTAAAAAAATTAGTCAATTAAATAAAAAAAATTCAAAATCTGCGTTTGGAATACTAAATAGCATTTTCAAACATACTTTTAGTTTCTTTAACAGAAATATTACATGAAATATTCAGATAAATTTTAATAAAAACAAAATTAGTTGTAATATCCAGTCAGTAAAATTGAAATTTATTTGATGTTGATATTATAACTAATTTTATTTTTATTAAAATTTATTTGATGTAAATATTTCATATCACGCTTATATTAAAGAGACTAACAGTTAAAGACGGAAGTGCTATTTAGTTACAAAATAAAAGTTGAAATATTTTTGTGTAACAAAATAAAAATTAAGGTGCTTTTGTGTTACAAATAATTTTTGAGGTACTGAATTGTTACTATTTACATAATTTGAATACTTTTGTATTACAAATAATATTTCAGGTACTAAGTTATTACGAGTTATATAATCGAAGGACTGTAAGTGAAATTCACCTTTAAGGCTGTATTGTCCCATATTATGCTGTTAATTTATATTTGCAAAGAGTTGCTGTGCTGATGTGCACAATTTTTTTTTTTTTTTTTGATTGATGCATCTATTCATGCAAACAAATCAAAATCACAAATTGGGTATCCATTCATAATTTGGACAAACTGCTTATATTGGAGCACAAACATATTTACATTCTGAGATCTGGCAGCGGTAATGAAGAATTTAGTAAATCAGAACAGAGCAGCAACTAAAATTTCCCATTTAATTCAGTATAGTTACAGATCATAAAGCCAAGAACATCATTTTAGCTTATGAATTGTTGTTATTCAAATCTATAAATAAGTCATTTGGGTGCCTTATTTTGCTGCTAAAGTTACAAATTATATATAAATCAGTTGAGGGAGTTCTTGTTGTAGAGGCATTTGGGATTCAAGAGCCACTTAGCTTAGGGAGCAGCAATCCAATACTCTTTGTTGAGTCTGATGCTTTAATTAGTTGTCATCCTGCATGCTTTGAGGGCTCATCATATTGATTAGTGCAATATTGTATTTTGCTTACTAAGGATTTTGCTCATTTGCAGTGTGTTTTCTGCTAAACCCAGAGCTACTCGCTTTGTTTATGTATTTGATAATGGAAATTTAACATGTACTAAAAAATTAAAAATGATTTTTTAAATAAAAAAAAATGCTTTTTTAAAACTCAAGATCTTAGATAATCCATGAGATTGTTGATGGGATATCATGAATCTTTTCCAACTTAATCAGACATCTTGAGTTCTAATTCTGTATATACATCTACTTAGTGCTTTGTCGCTCTTGAAATTTTATTCGATATGAGTAAGATTAATTTCAATATGTAATTTTAGTCGATTAGCTGAAAATATATGTGATCAAATAAAAAAATTAGTTCACATATAAATGATCTATCTTTTACAAAAAGAAAAGGAAAAACTAATTTTGGAAGTTTATTCAATTTTTTTTTTTCATTTATTATCTATTTCAAGGGTCTCTTAACTGATCTCATGATAATATCTCATAGATTTTTCTTGATTTTTTAAGTGATGTCATATTAATATCTACTGAATTATTTTACTATTTTAGGTGAAATCTTGGATGCTGGAAATCTTAATTAGAGTTATTATCATAACTTAATTATATTTAAATGCCTCAAATATTATCCTCTTGCCATACATAAAAATTAGTTGATTGAAGTTTAGAGAGCAAAACTAAGAGCAAAAGAGGTGAAGAATTAAGGTCAACAATTCAACTCAAGAATATGGCAAAAACGTTTTTCAACATCACATTGCTTGTTCTCATTTACTTGCTCGCATTTCGCTGTAAGATAATTTTATCAACTTTACCTTAATTCCATTTGTAAAACATAATCGACTTCCTATCTATCAAGAGGTAATTTGATTGATATTCTCACATGATATTCTTATTTATGAGAATTATATGAGGTCATCAATTTTAGTTTTTTTACTATTATTTTCTAATATTAGTAGGAGTTTAATACTCATATAGTAGCGGATCTAAAGGAAGTGACATCTAAAGATTAAGCCCCCTACTTAAAAAATAATAATAATAATAATAAAATAGATTTAAATTTTTTATTTTCTTAATTGGGTCTCATCTTTCTCTCAAAATTTATTGCTTTGTCTTGGATAGTTTGCTTGGCTTTTAGCTTCTTTAGGGTTTTATTTTTTTATTCATTAATTTTTTTAACTTCTTTAGAAGCTTTGTTTCTTAAAAGAAACAAAAAATGGTCATATATGTTGAACGAGAGAGCAACTAAAGAAACAAGAAAACTAAAAATCCAAAATAATCAAATCAACTTGTTAAAAAAAGAAAAGAAAAATCAATAGAAGTTAAACAACTGAACATCAATATTCTAATTCTCTATCATTACATTTAAGTCTGGTTTCCTAAGTTAAATTCTTGAGTCCGCCACTGGATGAATGCTAGGGAATGACTGGAATTACAGAACAAACAATTCTTTTATAGTATTTTTTTTATATTTTTTTCTGAAAGAAATATAAATTGTTTGGTTCTAATTTTGCAGGCATGTCAGTTTCAAAAGCTTCAATAGTGCCCAATGTTGAATGCCGGAAAAATAGAGATTGCTTTACTATTCTTAAATTTTGTATTTGGGGTAAACCTCATTGTATAAATGGTCTTTGCAATTGCACCACCAATCCATCAGAAGTTCTCGAACATTCCTCCATTCAATATCATAAACTAAATGCTTAATTATATTGTAAAAGAAAAGAGTATATGCTTCTGAAAATATTGAAATAATTAATAAAATTACAAAATTAATAAATATTATCTGAAATTTATTTAATGTACTGAATTTTCATGTTTTATTAATTTTCATATTATTTTATATTTGGGTATTAAACTCATAATTTTTCATTTTTTTCATGACTATTTTATTTTTGGTTTATTATGAAATCAGTAGGCCTATGGCTAGCCCTCCCTCTATTTACATGAAAGTATTGAACTCCAAGTCTTAACTATTTTATAGTAGATATAATAATTGAACTCTCGATTGGTTATTAAGTTTAGATTTGATCCCCTAAATAAAAATACTTTAAATCATCTCATCTAATTTAGCATTATTTAGATGAAGACAAATGCTCAAATCATATATTTATTAATTATTTAAAACCCTTATCATGTCATATATTTATTGAGTAAATGGTAGAACACGATAATCTCTTGTGGATAAGATTGATAAAATTATTCCAATGATAAGCTACAATCATATTGAAAAAATGAAAAATAAATGCATTATAAAAATGAAGATAGCATTAGGGACAAAGGAAAGAACACAAATTATATTGTAGACCATATTCCACAGAATATTATATATTTTACATGTGTGAGAATAATAATAAAATACAGTAACAATTTTGTAAATAAATCAAACTTAAAATGATTCATTTGTTAATATAGTTTATTAGTAAAAAGTTTATTAGCTTATTAGTAAAAAATTTATTATTTTATTGATAAATGTTCTTTTTATTTTAAATCAAAATCAATAGTTATTTTGTATTTTTTTTTTGCGTTTTCAGATGTTATTTATCTCGATTTGTTATTTTTCCTGTACATTTTGTCTCGATTTTTTTTTTTTTACGTTTTGAGTTTCATTGAAGAAAATTCAATGAATTTATACTTACAAATCAAAATACAAAAAAATATCCATTAAATTAAGTATACAAAAAAATAAAATAAATTTATATGAATATAAGAAATGAACTTTTACTATATTCATAATGTACATTTTTTTATAAACTAATGAATTCTACTTCGTAATGAACCTTTTAATTTATTCATAATAAATATTTTCATTAAACTAATGAACATTTACTTTATTCGTAATGAACTTTTTTAATGAATTAATGAACATTTTTCAATAAACTAATAAATCTTTTTAGCTTATTTGCAACAATAAACTAGTGAATCTTTATTTTATTCGTAATGAACCTTTTTCAATGACCTAATGAATATTTTTCAATAAACTAATGAACTTTTAGTTCATTCGTGATGATAGTTCATTTGTGATAAATCTTTTCAATTTATTTGTAATAAACATTATCAATAAATTAATGAAAATTTATTTTATTCGTAATGATCATTTTTTAATGAACTAATAAATTTTTTTCAATAAACTAATGAATATTTATTTAATTACAAATAAAAAATATTTGCAAAAATATTACTGTGGCATAATACTATATGGATCGAAATTCAGCATATAATAATTCAGTAAGAAGAAGGGGCTCAATGGGGCCAAGGCTCTTCAAACTTTGAAGCTCAAAGCCAAAAAAAAAAAAAGTTATATGTATATATAGGAATTTAATAAAATTTTTCAAAATATATATTTTACCTCTCTAATCGTATATAAAATCTCTACTCGCCTCTCCAATCAAATAATTCTAGTTTTGACTCTGAATAGCATGACAATGATCTAAAAATGGAGGATTGAAAAAAGATTTACTCCGCTCACTATTGTTATGCTCAATTTGTTGTGAAAACTGGAAATCATGGAAGTGTGGAGGAAGAGGAAGAGAATGCATGGTACCGTATCTACTTTTCTTCAAAAGTAATTTTTAAAATTTTTTGAAAAATTTAAAATAATTTTATTTTTCAAAAAAATGTTTTTCTCATATGCAACACATTACTCTTGGATTAATATATAATGGATCTTGAAGTCTTCATTCATCAAGTCTGGTATAGCATCAAAATCGAGCAATCATATAATTGACTTTTGAGTCATTTGGGATTCATATGTTGCTGATGAACGTACGAATTAATTACGTGAAAAATATTAATTTGCTATAAAAATAATTTATAACATAAAACAAAAAATCTCATATTAAATATATACATATAATTATGTGAATTAATGATAAAAAATACTAAAAAATGGACATATTATTGAATAAAATAATTGATAATTTTTATTTGAAAAATGAGATTAAAAACTTGTCGGTTTTAGAATTTTTCTATTTGATGATAAAATTACTATTTAATTTTTTTAGTGGTGTTTGTTAGGATAATTCACTATATAAAATATTTAGAGCCTTATTACTTTGAAAATTTGAATTATCGTTCATCTTTAGGATTAAAGCTTAGGGAATTTTACAAAAATAGAAAAAAATGAATAAATATTTACAAAAATATCGCTCCTCAAATTTTTTTTCAAAAATATCGTATACATAAAGTTTTTTTTTTCAAAAATACCAAAAATCATAGTTTACCCAATGTTTATATGAGGTTTATCCATGGTTTATCGTAAAATTAATAAAAATTGAAGTTATAAAAGTTTTATCAAATATTTACTTAAGATTTATTCAAGATATATACAAGATTTACTAGAAAATTAATGAAAATTAAAATTATACAAGATTTACTTAATATTTACCAAGGCTTACCAAAGAATTATCCAAAATTTACCTAAGGTTTATTCAAAGTTTACCCAATGTTTACTATAAAATTAATGAAAATTGAATTTAATTTTATCAAAAATTTACTCAATGTTTACTTAAGTTATATTAAATGTTTACAAGAAAATTAATAAAAATTGAAATTACACAAGATTTATAAAAAAATTACTTAAAATTTACTCAAGTTATACCCAATGTTTACAAAAAAATTGATGAAAGTTGAAGTTATACAAGATTTACTTAAGATTTACCAAGAATTACCTAAAATTTACTCAAGAATTACCCAAAATTTACCCGATATTTACCTAAAGTTTACTCGAAATTTATCCAACATTTACCCAAAAATTCATGAAAATTAAAGTTAAAAAAAGTTTATCCAAGATTTATCTCAAGATTTACTCGATGTTTACTTAAGATTTACCACAAAATTAATGAAAATTGAAGTTACATAAGGTTTACCCAAAATTTATCAAAGATTTATCCAATATTTACCTGAGATTTAACCAATATTTATCATAAAATTAATGAAAATTGAAGTCACAAAAAGTTTATTAAAGATTTATTTAAGGTTTATTCAAGTTATATCCAATGTTTATAAAAAAATTTATCAAAGTTGAAATTACATAAGGTATACCTAAAATTTATCTAATATTTACCTAATGTGTATCCAAGATTTACCCAATATTAAGTTAATCTCTCAACTAAAAATTACCAAAGATCTATATAAAATTTACTAAAGTAAATATTCTTAATTAAATATAAATTTACATATTTTTTTTAATTAAGATTTCTCAAAGATTTACTTTGGTAATTAAGTTAATTAAATTCAAATTTACATTTTTTTGCAAATGAAGTTAATTAAATAATGATTAAAAATAAATAAATATATGTATAAAGATAAATGCTAGTAATACAAGTTAATAAAATTCTTAATACATGTTTAAAATATGAAAATGACCATTTTATATCTTAATTGAATGAAAAATGTGTTAAATACACAGTAAAATATAATATTTGAAAAAAAACAGTAAAAATAAAAATACAGAAACTTAGAATGAAAATATGGAAGTTTTATCTATAAAATTGAAAAAATCTTTCAAAAGTGAGTGTTCCATATAAATTTTCATAAAACTTATTTTTCTATTCTATATTTTTTGTTATATGGACATCAATAATAAATTTTTCTTTTTATTTCCATTAAGAGGCAAAGTGTTCGCTTCCAAATTTTAAAAGTGTCTCATATTTAGGGTTTGAATTTAATATTTCTGGTTAAAGAGAAGAGATTCCTTCCACCTAATTTTTTTAATCATTAAGAGACACAGTAGATTGTAAACTATACAATAGGTAGTCATCCCATAATATACACACCATAAAAGCAGTGGCCGAGCTTGACTACAAGTTTTGGAGGGGCCAAACTTACATTCAAACAGTAACAATTCTCTATAAAAAAGAATCTCACTAAATTTGAATATCATTAGGTAATTTCAAAAAAAAAAAAAAAAGATTCATGGACAATATACAAATTAGCAAATAAAAACAAATAATCTTAGTGCTACTTTATGTTTTTTTTAAGATTTTCATTAACAATGGAGTTTGAATAAAAGTTCCATCAATTTCATTTTCAATATGAAAACATTTGAAAAATGCATCAATAGTTTTTTGTTTAACCATGATAAGACTTAAAATATTTAATAAATTAAGGATAAGTATAACAAAAGTAAAATGAAAAGATAACAATAATTAAGAATAAGAACAAGTTGGATTTCAAGTTGAAATTGATAAAAATTAATAAAAGATTAAAATTATGTAGACCTTTATCTAAATTAAATAAACAAGCAATGGACAATTAATCATATCCAATTTAAAAAATAAGAATAAAAATAATAATTTAACTTGAATTTACTTCAAACAATAAAATATATTTAAGGCTAAAAGAGTCATTCTCTTTTGCTACTATATATATGCATTAATAATGAAAATTCTTAGAGTTAAAACATATTACTTTTTGTTTTTCTATTAAAAAAGTGGTTGATAAATTTTAGATACCTTTTAAAGATTAAAAAATTTAATTTATTAGAAATTTTAATCATATATACTTGATACTTAATATAAATAAAAATTAAATGCAGAATTCAATAAAAATTAACTATATGTTACTTTAATATTGATACTTATTTACTTTTATTTAATTAATTATTTTATTAAGAAAGAACTAAATATTAAAAATACGTTGAAAAATATTTTTTATAATTTGTAACTATATTATATATATATGAAAAAATTTCTAACATTTTGGAGGTGGGGGCCATGCGCCCTCACTAAACTCCACCCATATATAAAAATGTTAAACTCCACAAATCGTGATTGATGATATTGAAATGATACGAACTTAAACTTTTTAAAATTTATTATAAGTCAGAATATTAATCAAGTTACCTCTTAATTAACTTTTACTATCTTATTTTAACTGTTTAAATGTAGTATAAACGCATCTTTTAAGATGAAAAAATGAAAACTCTTACTAATTCGGGAAGTTTATTCAATATTTTTTCATGTCTTTTTTTTTAAATTTCAAGAATCGCTTTGCTGATCTCATGATAATATCTACTAGATTTTCATGCCATTTTAGGTGATGGCATACTAATATCTACTGAATTGAGTTACTATTTCAGGTGATATTTGGGATGCTGGAAATCTTGTCCAAACAAAGATATTACCATAAATAGCTTAATTTTATTAAAACAGTAATAAGAATTTGCCAATTAGGGGTAGTTT
Source organism: Balakata baccata (assembly GCA_949630135.1). Lineage (NCBI taxonomy): Eukaryota > Viridiplantae > Streptophyta > Magnoliopsida > Malpighiales > Euphorbiaceae > Balakata > Balakata baccata. The sequence continues at coordinate 14,341 of CATIWF010009610.1, read as the reverse complement.
GGTTGGTATTCTCACATGTTAGAATTATAGAAGGTCTCAAGTTCGAGTTTATTCGCTACCATCCACTAATATTAGTCGGAGTTCAATACTTTTATTATATGTGCTATGAGATGACTATCCCAGTTGTATAATTGCCTATTGTGCCTTCTAATGAATCAAATAGAATAGTAATAAAAATTCATTATATATGTGCCTCAATATATTATCCTACTGCCCTATAAATATTAGTTGATTGAAGGCTTAACTGATAGCAAGATCAACTCAAGAATATGGCAAAAGCTTATTTGAACATCACATTATTAGTTCTTATTTTCTTGGTGGCATCTTGCTGTAAGATACTTTTATAAATTACACCCAAATTTTTTCTTATCAAATATAATTGGCTTGGTGCAAATCAAGCCTTTGTTTATTTATTTTTCTAAATAATAATAATAATATAAGATTGTTGGGTCTAATGTTACAGGCATGTCAGTGTCAAAAGCCTCGCATGGATTTCCAGAACGTTGTTGGCATGGTGAAGATTGTTCCAAGCATTGTAGAGGGGGTTATTGTGTAAGCCGCAATTGCTATTGCCCTCTCGACAATGACACCTCCACTCAGCATCATCAAACAAGCCCTTAACTAACTGTACTATGCTTCTGAAAATGTCGAAATAATTTAATGAATAAAGATCTAAATATATTTTATTTACTGGATTTACGTTTTGGGTCATATATATATATATATAGAGGATTGCTTTTATTGCGTTTGGATTTGATCCACAACATATACTCTAAAAAATTATTTGGGATTAATGTTGGTATAAAAAAAATTTTTTTTGTTAGGTTTCAAGAGTTGCTTCATCATGCATAGCACACATTTATACTGCATAATATTATAGGCGACCTATTAGAAAACGAAATAATGGATTCCTAATTTTTCACTATGTAAGCCTTAGAAATCATGAATATAGATTTCATATTTCTTACCCTTTGTGATTTTTGCCAATGTCATGGAGCAATGGTTAACGTTGGTTATCTTAGGATATATCCTATATATATATAACTGCTTTTATAACTTTTGGATTTGATCCAGAACATATACTCTAAAGAAGTATTTGGGGTTAATGTTGGTATAAAAAAAAATTTGTTAGGTGTCAAGAGTTGCTTCATCATATATAGCACACATTTATACTGCATAATATTATAGACGACCTATTGTAAAACGAAATAATAGATTCCTAATTCTTTGTTATGTGAGTCTTAGAAATAATGAATACAGATTTCACATTTCTTATCCTTTGTGATTTTTGCCAATGTCATGGAGGATGGTTAATGTTGGCTATTTTAGGATATATCCTATAGTCATGAAATAATTCGACTTAATGGAACACTCCTACAAAGCAAGTTAATTTAGATATAATTGATATGAGGGCGAACAAAGAATATTTTTATTTATACACTCGTTATTTATATTCATCGATGAGAGTTATTTTATTTGGTAAAGTTTGAAATAACTTGGAATACTTGTAATCATAAAACTGATTTGAGTATGGAATTCTTAAATGATTGAATGATACTTAATAATGTGTAGTAAGAAAAATACTTGGGGTAAGAATGTATACTAACTGGAGTACATAGATCAATGGATTGATGTCTTCTACATGACCTATAATTATGTTTGTACCTCTATTTGTGTGCGCTTCAGGTTGAACGGTCTATTCACATGTACGAATGATTCTCTATTTGAATTTTGAGATTATAGATGCTATTTTGGAATGAATCAAACCCACTATGGGCAAGCTGGAGATATTAAATTTGGGTTTTGGATCGCTTATGTTGGCATGATCCAACCCATTAGAAAATTAATAAAAATAAAAATAAAATGGAGGCAGTTAATTATTGATATAAAAACTGCTCCTCTCCATCTACACAACAGTTTCAGCAGTATTCAGGACCTGAAAAAATAAACTGACAAGAGAGTACAGAAAATTTTCTCTGTCACTTCTTTCTATTTCTTCTCATCCAATCTATCCTAGAGAATCAAAATTAAGGTGTTCTTACTATAGAATATTGAATCTGATTTTGATAATCCAACTTCATTGAATCATTGAAAATACACCGAATTTGATTAACAAGTGATTACCGTTGCCCAAATTTTGGCTTATAGATCTGGAAATGGAGGATCGAACAAAGATTTTCTCCGCTCGCTATTGTTATGCACAGTTTGCTGGTAAAAACTTGAAATCGTGGAAGTGAGGAGGATGTTTGGTATGCCTTATTTTGGAATAGAAATGAAATTTTCATTCTAAATTTGAGTTTGGTAGCTAAAATATTTGAGAATATGATTATGATTCCTATATATATAAGAATTCTAATATCTTATATTTGGAGTTCTTTCCGTTATTTTTTTAAAATAAAATATTTTATATTCTTAAAACACCCTCAACAAAATTAGATCGAACATAAAAATATAATTTCAATTACTATTACATGAACATACTAAAAAGAAATATTGGAATATCAAAATACCAATATAAGAATAAGATTTTATTTTCCATACAATTCTATTCTTTTAGAATGCCATACGTGAACAACTGCACAATTCGTACTTTTACCAAAACTATGACTTCTAATGTAGTATTGAAATCTATTTGATGCAAATTAGGAAGGACTTTATCCCAAAACTTTTTAATCCAATCAAACTTTTTTTTTATAGAGAAATTTATATAAAATATCAATTTTTAACTTTTTTTTTTTTTAATTACAAGCACTTTTATTTTTTTTTCATTTTTACTAAACTTCTTTTCATTTATATCTATTTTTTTTAATTTTACTTTTTTTTTTTCTTTTCTTCTTTGTCCTTTCTTGATTCTCGTTCAATTTTAAGTCTATCGTCGACTACACTGAAGCATACAACAGTACAGGCGATTGATCCCTTGCTTGCCACGACACAGCAACACTAGAGCTCCATCAAAATTTAGTTTCCATATTCTTTTCACTTTTTTCAAAATTAAGCATCATCCTATCCGAATCTTTCATTCTAAGAAGCACAAATATGGATACAGCTATGGAAATACAACACGGCGGGATACGAGAATATGGTAAATTCTAAAAAATAGGACACGGACACAACAATGATATGATATGATAAAATAATAAAATAGTAATTAAAAAATAAAAAAATTAAATTTATTTCTTTATATAGGAATACTATCAAATTTTTAATTTAAACATTCACTTTATAATTAATTGATATCATTAATTTTAATTTATTAAGTAATGTACTAAATTTTATAATTTAAAATTTTTATAAAATGAATTAATTATAGGGATTGCTACAAAAGGTCCTACACAACAACATGGACCATCTTGGACTGCATGGACCCTATACAAGTTACAACTTAGCTTCCCAAAGGTCCTATAGAGACTGCCTAGCTTCCGCAGAGGTCCTATAGAGACAAATTTTCTGACTTGCACATTTCTTAAACCAACTAAATGCTTCCAGCCAACGTGGATGTTGTACCACAACTTTCTTCTTCTTCTTCTTCTCTTTTCAAGACTATTCTTAGGATAGTCTTCATCGTCTCCATGAGTTTTCAGGTAAATGGTATGCAAGTATGGTCTAATCCTCCCCTTGGGCTTCGGTTTTTCTTTTAGCAAAATGCGACTATGGCAATGGGCACTCTTAGGCTAAGAAGTGTGAGATCTGTTATTTGAGTTGTGTCCAAAGTCTTTAACCTCTTATCCAGTCAACGACATGCCACGTGACGTATTTGACGTATATCCATTGCATGTCTGGTGCGCGTCTGCATGTCCGACATGTGGTCTCTCCAACTGTTTGTCGTATCCGTGCTTTCTAGCTTTCATTCGATCAATTATTTTCTGATTTTTCTCTGATGACATGCAATTTCTATAAATCCGATCCTATTTATTGATTTGGTACCTCTCGACTCGATCTTTGCTTCCCATAGTAAGTGTTGATATGTTTGAAAATGGAAAGAACTTGAGAAGATCTATGAAGTAAAGGTGGCTTTGGGCTTGTTGATGAAGAGAGGTTTACTTGGATTTGTTGGTTTGCATGTTATTGGTTGCTATTGTTTGGATGTTAAGGAAGTGTTTGGTGTTATTGGCTTTGAAAAAGAAGAAGAAACTTGTACATATAATTTTGTAGTGGAAGTAGTGGAGGTGTAATGTTGGAGAGGAGAACGGAAGAAGGAATTAAGATGGTTACAAGTAATTTGTTTCACTATCGAAAGAATTCATGGCCTCTTGAAGAGTATATCCAAAGTTAAATTTGGACAATTCAACCATGATATATCAATGAATTTCTTGGAATTTCTAAGATATTCCCAAGATATATCCAAAAAATTTCTAAATAATTTTCAAGGTATACCCAATGTATTCCCTAGATATACTGAATTAAGATATACACAAGATATTCTTAAAGATACTAAATCAAATTATACCCGAGATATACTAGAGATATAACATATTAACACTTTTTGATATACTTTAGGGTGACTTTTTGAATTTGTATACTCTTGTAATATTTTTTTATTATTTATGCTACATTTGAAAAAAAAAAAAAACTTTAAGTGGAGATAATATTATAATATTTTATAAGCTTTTTGTCATTTTTGAAAACTTCCTTTTTTATTACTCGGACTTTAGTTTGATAATAAGTTTCTTTAATTAAAGAGTTAGAAGATATTATTGACACATTTTCTATTTTTATAATGAATTTAATTGTGCATTATATTGCATGAGATAAATTATTCTTAGTAAATTTAATTATTTATCTTGTTAAATACATTTTTAACAATTAAATAAGAATTATTTATATAATATTTTAGTACAATTAATATTTAGTGAATATTATTTTGAAAATATCAATTTTTATAAAAATCAAATATTTAATATACAAAATTTTACAAATAAACAAAAATTCTCATTTTACAATTATATATAATTATGTGAATGACAAAAAAATGGACATATTGTGGAATAAAATAATTGATAATTTTCTCATTACATATATTTTTAAGAAAATTCTTATTTAAAAAAAAAAATGAGAATTAAAGCTTGTAGGTTCAGAATTTTTTATTGGTGTTTGTTATGATGATTCACTATATAAAATATTTAGTCTTATTTCTTTGAAAATTTGAATTATCATTCTTCTATAGGATTAAAACTTATTTCTTCTATTTTTTTCTTCCGGTTCTATTTATTTCCTACTATATTAATGGCTTTGTGATAATCTTTCTTTATATTTTTTTTTGGGAAATTTACTATTTACTAATTGGGGCTTGACCTAATGTACTAGTATCTTTCTGATATTCAAAATTTCTACATATGATTGGTCTCGTCTTTTTTATCATTTTATACTAATATGTCATTTCGTTAGCTTTTTTTATTAGAAATACATTATGGTAAAATGACAAAAAGTAAATTACTACTAATGTCATGCATTGTGAATTAGCAAAGAAATTTCATCAAAGACAACTAAAACTTTTGGTCTTTTGCTTGGTTTGAATATTTAGTGAACTCGGTTCTAAAAGATTTGTCTTAATCTTTTTATTTTTCAATTATGTTCTAAAAATCATGGGATGATCTTGATAAATTGATATTATCTGTAAAGGTTACAAAATAAATTTTGTAAAAGTTATGGATAAATACCCAGCTGCCATGTAATATTTGATTGCATGTTTTGGTTAAATTAAAATTTTTTTTTGAAATCTCTAATTTTAACCGAGATCTAGAGTTCCCCTCAAACCAAAAATCGTGTCCAACAATTGGTATCAGAGTCTTCCTATGATATTAAGTAGGCTCAGTTTGGTTATAGATTATGTTCTTATTGTTTTTTTTTAGATTTGATCTATATGTTATATTGCATGTTGATGTTATATTATATTTTTCCTCCTTTTGTTTTGGGTTTTTCAAATGTATAATGTGTTATATTATTTTCATATATTGGTTTGTAATATTAATAGATATGTAGTTATTCTTACCATTATATTGAAACCTTGGAATGCCAAGAGGTTATAACGTAAAATTTTTCTTTTAGAGCAAGGAGGCCTGAAATTTTGAAGAGGACTAAAAAAAAATTTGCCAAGATGGAGTTTACTTTGTATTTTCCATTTTGGGTGAGAATTTTTCTAGCAATTGTAATAGGATTGTAAATTGTATGATTAATTTTTTTTGTTACATGTGATGCGATAATATGTGGTAAATGATTGAATAACATGAGTTTTAAATATTAATTTTAGATTAAAAATAATTAAAAAAATATATACTAATTTAAATAAGATTTAAATTATATATAAATTTTTATATGGTTTAACCTTTATACATAAAATTCATTTTTGGATGAGATGAGTATAAAATTATACTCATGAAATATATAGATACATTAACTCCAAAATTAATTTAATTTAAATATTATATAATATGATTATATAATGAATTCACATTTGTTTATGAAACATAAAGTGCATGCTAAAGAGGGGTAGTATGTATTTTATTCAATTTAATACCATTTGTATGTTTATAGATCCATAACCATTCAAGTATATATGTGATTACATGTTAATGATCATATGAGATATGACATGAAAAAGACTTATGTTCATATATTAACTTTAAAATTGGATTATGTCATAATTCAAAGACAAATATTGCTTTATGGATGCTAGTAAATTTTTAATCCGGTTAATGTGCAAAGTGAAACCTTTAAATTAAGATAAAAGACCAAGTAATCTTTCCAAATATAATTATTCCAATAAAGATGCAACATGTCTATATTGAGGCTCTCTATGAGAGCATTAATATGCAAGTTGTTGTATATTAATGATAAGGTCAAATAATATATTTGACTTGTAGAATAGATGAACATCTAGTGTTGCAAGAATACCACTTTATGAAGTTGAGTGGCATTAGATTGAGTCCGTTTGTTCTAGTAATCTCATGGGTAGAATTCATCTAATATGTTAGCCTAAGAATGCCATTTTGTGAAATTGATGGTTAGTGTATTAGGAGTCGGTTAAAAAGAAAATAAATTGGATTTACAATTGTTGTATTTGACAAGAAGTTGTCATCTCACTAATATGTTAATATTCCAAGAATACCACTATGGGAAGCTGGCGAATATTAATTATATTATTATTGAGACATAATTTACCTACTAGAAGTTCACCCTAATAGTACTTCCGTTTGCTACGAGGGAAGTATAAGATTTGCTAAATTAGTAGGAGAAACCATTATTATTATGTGTCCAAATCATTTTGGTTAATTGGTTTGACTATTAATATATAATTAATCTGATATATTTTGTTCTTTTTGCAGTTATTTTTCTCTAATAATATGACTACACCATCATCACTCCAATCACTTTTGGACCATAATAGGCTCACGAGGCCTAATTATGTGGACTGGTTAAGGAATCTTAAGCTGATGCTTCTCCAACAACGCTTATGAGATGTTGCTAGTACGTCAAAACCTATAGTGTTTGTTGTTGAAGCAAATGAGGTTGAGAAACAACATTACAATGATTAGGTTGATAAGAACACCGAAGCAAAGTGCTATATATTTGTTTCTATGGAAAATAAGCTACAAGAGCAATATGAAAAAAAATAGAAGCTTGTGATGGTATTTTGGAGCTAGTAAAGAAAAGTTATGGTGAGGCTAATAGGACTGCCCACTTTAACTATTCCAAATGAAAATTAAGAAAGGCCAGGATGTTAGTGAATATATTGGTGACATGATAAAGCTTATGCATTACCTTGAAGATCTCAGTTTCTTCATGGATGAGGAACTTAAGATAAACTGTATCTTGGCATCACTTCCACGTTCTTATGGAAGTTTCATTTATAACTTTATTTGAACAAAGTGGAGTGCACTTTGGAAGAGCTGCAACAAACTTTGGTTTATCACCAAAATACTATAGTTAATCCTCAAAAGAAATAGGCAGAAGTATTGCTGACAACTTCTTTTTCTTATCTAAAGAAGAGGTAGAAGAAAGAGACCACTAAGGGAAAGAGTTCCACTCCCTTTTTTTGTTACCCAAAAAGGTTAAGAGAAAGGCAAAAGCTCTACCTTCAGGCTAGCTTAAACCAAAGGCTAACAAAGGAACCTGCTTGCACTGTCAGAATGATGGTCATTGGAAGAAAAATTGTCCGATTTATCTAAGTAGTCTAGAGAAAACCAAGGGTAAAGGGATTATAGGTCCTTCAGGTGTTTCTCATCCTTTGAATTTAAATATTGATTTAAATTATGATAGTTCTTTTAACTCATTATATGCTAGGGTTTTAGACATAAGGGCAACTGCTCATATTTGTTTCTTTGTGTAGGATCTAAGACATAGGAAGTTGATATATGATGGGAAGATAAAGCTCACTATTGGTGCTGGAGGAAAAGTTATAGTCGAGCAAGTGGAAGATATCTCTATTTTGTTAAACCATCATATAATCTTATTATCGGATGTTTTATATATTCCTAATGCCTATAAGAATATTATTTCTGTATCTGCTTTGATAAACAATAATTATGAATTCTTATTTTGCAAAGATGTGTATTATATTTATTTTAATGATAATCTTATTGGCATTGGAACTAAACATCATTACTTATATTATTTTTATTATGATAAGTATAATAAGATAAATAATAAAGAGTTATTATTAAGCAACATAAATGACAATTCTAATCAAACTAAGTATGATAATTCAAGTATGACACATGTATGACACTTAAGACTTGATCATATTTCCAATATAAGGATCCATAAGTTAGTAGACATGAAAATCCTAAAAGGTTTAGATTCTCAGTCTAATGATTCTATTTGAGTCATGTTTGCAAGGAAAAATGACTAGAGCTTTATTTGCTGGTCAAATGGTATGCGCTGAGAACCTTCTTGAATTAATTCATACTGATGTTTGTGGACCATTTAAGAAAATGGCCCGAGGAGGTTATCGATTCTTCGTTACCTTTATAGACAATAAGTCTAGATATGGCTATTTGTATTTATTGAAATATAAATATGAAATCTTTAAAAAGTTCAAAGAGTATAAAGACGAAGTAGAAAATAAATTAAGAGAGAAAGCACTTCTATTGGATCGAGGCGGTGGATATTCAAGTACTGATTTTAATGACTACCTCAAAGAAAATGAAATTGTCTTACAATTTACTCCACTTGGCACACCTCAACTAAATGGTGTGAGTGAAAGGAGAAATCGTACACTATTAGCCATGGTATAGAGTATGATGAATTATATTGACTTGCTTATCTCCTTTTTGGGATATGCTCTAGAAACAACGTTATACATTCTTAATAGAGTTCCATCTAAATATGTGAATACCACTCTATATAAGATATGGACTGGTAAAACTCCTATATTATTTATTTCAAGATATAAGGTTGTCCTACCTATATTAAAAGGCAAAACATAAATAAGTTAGAGGAATAATCCACTAAAGGCCAATTTGTTGGATATGCTGCTACTATGAATAATTTGGGATATTATTCCTATCTACTTGACGAACAAATTGTTGTTATGATTAGAGATGTCATTTTTCTTGAGAATGAGTTTCTTAAAGAAGGAGACAAATACAAACATATTGTTTTGGATAAAGAGTTATTTGAAAAACAAAACAAAGTGGTTGAACTAATAGAGATTGATAAGTCAATTTATGCTAAAATGACAAAGGATATCACTTCAGCTTTTAAGAGGTCTGAAAGAGATTCATGCCTTCCTAGATGGTATGGATTTACTGTTGAACAATACCAAAAGTTATTCATATTTGGCAGAAAGGATCAATCAGAAGATCCTGTCACTTATGATGAGACAACGTCTGACATTGATGCTCTTAAATGGCAAGAAGCAATGCATACTAAGATAGATTCCGTATATTAGAATCAAGTTTGAAAACTTGTAGACCTACCTGAAGAATAGTTTCAATAGGTTGTAAATGAGTTTATAAATGCAAACTAGATTATGAAGGAAATATCGATACTTATAAAGTTAGGCTTGTAGCGAAGGGGTATCACCAATGAGAAGGGATTGACTATAAAGAGACATTCTCTCCTGTAACTGTGCTTAAAAGTATTTGAATACTCTTAGCCATTGTAGCATACTATGATTATGAAATATGACATATGGATGTCAAAATTGCCTTTCTCAATGGATTTCTTGAAGAATAATTTTATATGGTACAACCTAAAGGATTTGATTCTAAAAATGTTTCCAAAGTGTGTAAGCTTAAGAGATCTATTATGGTCTTAAGCAAGTTTCAAGGAGCTGGAACAAGAGTTTTAATGAAGCCATAAAGAGTTATGACTTTATTCAAAATCCTAATGAGGCTTGTGTGTACAAAAAAATTAGTGGAAGCAAGATTGCTTTCATAGTCTTGTATGTTGATGATATACTAATCATAGGAAATTATGTTAGTTCTCTAACTGACATAAAGTTCTAGTTATCATCCGCCTTCTCCATAAAAGATTTGAGAGAAGCATCTTACATTCTCGATATTAAGCTGTATAGAGATAGAGCTAAGGGAATGTTAGGGTTGTTACAAGCCCTTTATTTGGAAAAGATCATAAAAAGATTTGGAATAGAAAATTCCAAAAGATGACTAATACCTGTGAGGCATGATATGCATATTTATAAGGAGATGAGTCCTAAAACTCCTGAAGAGAGCACGCATAGATGGCATACTATATGCTTCAGCCATAGGCAGTTTAATGTATGTTATATTATGTACTAGACCAGACATAGCCTTCGTCATTAGCTTGACTAGCATGTATCAGTCTAATCTAGGTGAAGGACACTAGATAGCTATCAAGGCAATCTTTAAGTACTTGAGAAGGACTAAAGATTTGTTCTTAGTTTATGGAGGAGATGATACGAGTATGGTTGGATGCTCAAATTCTAATTTTCAATGAGATAATGACGAATTGAAGTCCACATCATGGTGCAACAGTAGTATGGAAAATATATATGCAAATGGCTATTGCTGATTCTACGACAGAGGCTGAATACATTGCAGCTTCAGATGTCGCTAAAGAAGTCATGTGGTTGAAAAACTTCCTAATAGATTTAGATGTGGTTCCTTCTATCCGTAGTCTATTCCTTAGTATTGTGACAACAATGGGGCAATAGCATAATCTAAGGAACCAATGTCTCATAAAAACTTTAAACATGTATTTTCGCGTTATTATTTAATTAGAGAAATAGTTAGGTGAGGTAATATCTCAATGCAGAAAGTTCCATCAGTTGACAATACGGCTGATCCATTTACGAAACTCATGACACAAGCGTAGTTAGACCATCATCTTCAGAAGATATGTCTTAAATACTGTAGTGAATGACACTAGTGCAAGTAGGAGTTCATTATCAGTGGTGTGTATGCCCTAGTGCATTCACTTATTTATATATATTAAATAATGTACCACAATAGACAGTGTATATTTCATATTCATAATAAATTAAATATTCAAGCTGTTGATCAAATTAAGAATATTGCAGTTACATTATACTCTGAAATATACAACTCATAGATTATCCATAGAGAATTTATTATCAAGTTATTGATAATAATGAGATAAATATTTCTAGTAAAAGATAATCTTAAAAATGTTCATAACCGGAAAAGGATGGTGAATTGGACATTCATTAAGCCTCTAGGTTATCACATGGTTTATTTTGAGGAATCTCATTCTCCATAATATAATGATATTTGGATAAATCAATGAGTTCTTAAAAAGTAAAGAGTACCGAACAGTGACGCCTGATAATAACTACACATATAGTGCTCGGCGTCAACAAATATTATCTCGGTAATAATATATGAGTCTTTTATGACTCAAAATCCTTTGACTTGAGGTGTCAAGATTGTCATTTCATAGGTGGCTGTGGAGGTGCTCTTACCTTGTACTGGACTATTCACATTTGGTAATCCAGCTCGTAGTCACTACAATTGGTCATGTAGTGAGACATGATATTATCAATAGTAGGACTCATTACCTTATAGTACCAGGACAATATCCTAATGAAGCTGATATTTTGATTTTGATAAAATAAATTCCTGGATATGAGAAATACGACTTATTCGATATAAGATCGATGTTATTAATTAGATTAATAATGATAAGTCTTATTTTAATCAAAACACAAATTACGACTCATTAGTATATTGATTAATAGGATTTGACGTATTGTGATCTTAATCAATTCATGATCATAACGAGATGATTTAATATTATGATTTAGAGGTCAAATTAATATTTGATATTTTATCAGTAATTAAATGGAGAGTTTTAGAAACATACTTAATGTGTCCAGGTATACGAAGAATTTAGAAATAGTGTCCGATATAATATTAAAGAGTTAATATTATATTTTCATTTCGATAAAATTATTGACCTTAGACGTCACATCCATATTAAATTATTTAGCTAGCCAATATTTATGATGTGAGGATTAATTTAATTAAAAATTAAATTAAAAATGATCATTTATATTATTTGAGTTAAAATTAATATTGATTAATTTTAATTATTTTTCTTATATAATTTTAATTAAAGTGCTAAATAAAATTATAATAATTAAATTAAATTAACTATAGTAGTAAATTAAAGTAATTACTATAATTAATGAAATAGAAGATTGATTCTTCGATTAATGGTGGTGGTCATGAAAATTGACATATAGTTGATTTAATATGCATTATTAGATTTAACTTTGTCTATATTTCAAAATTACAATTAATGCAATTTGACACCATCTTCCATTATTTGAATAATAAAGCACTAAAAGCTAATAAATAATTAGCAGTAGTAGTTGGCCATCAATTTTTCAAGTTGAAGAAAAAATAGTTTTCTTATATTGGCCAAATATAGCTTCCATTTAGCTAAGCTTTTAATAGAGATGAGCATAGTTATGGAAAATCAAGTATTCTTATTTTTCAACTTGCTTTAATATTTTTCGTTTTGGTTGAGAACAAGTGAGAGTATCAAAAGAAAATTTTGCGATTATACATCTTGAACTAGTAAATGAGTTTTATTAAAGACAATTAAAGATTTTGGTTTTTTTGCTTAGTTTGAATATTTGGCAAACTTGATTCTAAAAGATTTGTCTTAACCTTTTTATTTTTCCATTATGTTTTAAAAATCATATGATGATCTTGACAAATAGATATTATTTATAAAGGTTAAAAATTATATTTTACAAAAGTTAAGGATAAATACTTAAAGTTAATATACAAAATGTATTTACATGTTATGCAATATTTAATTGCATGTTTCGGTTAAATTAAAAAATTTTGAAATCTCTAATTTTAATCAAGACTTAGAACTTCTCTCAATCCAAAAATCGCGTCCAATAAAAATATCTGGTAGAACACAATAATCTATTGTGGATAAGATTGAGAAAACTATTCCTATAATAAGCTACCATCATATTGAAATTAAAAATGAATAATAAAATGTATTGAAATGATTAAGATAGCATATGACAATGATTTCTATTAAGAGTAAAGCGCTCACTTTCAAGTGTTAAAAGTGTTTTATATTTAGAGTTTAAATTTGATATTTCTAGTTAATGAGAAGGAAATCCTACCATCTCTTTTTTGGTAACTTGGGAGGTATAATAAGTTGTGAACTATACAATAGAAGTAGTCATCCCCAACGCATACCATAAATGTGTTAAATTCTCATTAATATTGGTATATGGTAGCGAGTAAATTTATACTCGAAACCTCTTGTAATTCTCACAAATAAAATTACTAATCAAATCTCCCCTTGATTAGCGCCTACCATGATTTAAAAATGGAGGATTGAATAAAGATTTTCTCGGATCATTATTGTTATGTGCAGTTTGTTGTGAAAATTGGAAATCTTGAAAGTGAGGAAGAAGAGAAAGAGAATATTTAAAAACACTTTCAAACTTCAAAAAAATAAAAAAATATATTTTTTTCAAACGCAATACCAAACATGTCACGACCCCAATCGGAGATCATGACCGGCTCTAGGAAATGGTTAAACTTAAGGCTATCAAAATCCATAGCAAGTCTAAACATAAACATACCTCATATTTCAACCATTCATTAATATAATATCAATTTATTATCCCATCATCTCAATATAGTCAATTACAATCCGGATCTCCAAATTATTATATACTTGATCACCATATATAATCAATATGATAATCCATAATTTATCCATAATTCAACTTTATTAATAACCACCTCATAATTCTATTATAATGTCTATATATATTCTCCAATAAATTTTTATAATCATGCAATCTATCAAATTACTCAATAAAATAAATTTATCACATTAATTAAATAATATACTTAAATTT
>CATIWF010009600.1:0-10287 GCA_949630135.1 Balakata baccata | reverse complement strand
ACTATACCAAATTTCATTTGTTTCAAATTTAATTCTTTTATTTAATTTCATTTTCATTATCTTGTGTCCTTATTTAAATTATAACTAGACACGTACGACTTGTTCCTATTGCAATAAACCAACCCATGTCAAGTCTATCTCGTGAATATGTTTATGCCAAAATTCCTACGTATGCATGTGTTTCGTGTAAAAGACATTTATAAAATGAATATGTCCAAATGAAATGCGTGTCATAATGCATGTGGGAAAGTCGAGGGTGTTACAGTATCCTTATGGATTTAAGCATATCTGTTGGGATAAAAGTCTCATCATAGTTAATTTTTTGTCTTTAACGATACCCTTTAGCTACAAATCTAGCCTTATAGGTAACCACATTACCATCCATGTTGGTTTTCTTCTTGAAAACCCATTTGCACCCCATGGGCTTTATCCTTTCAAGTGGGTCAACCAAAGCCCATACTATTAGAGATGTGCCCAAAAGGCAATCGCCTCAGGCACTTAGTGTACCCATTCATAAAGGCATTCTTTCATTATATTAGTATTCATTTGCATATGAATTGATATATATCTTAAACTGATTAATGAAAGTCTATGATATGAAACATAGCATGAAGGAAATCATGATGGAATCATGATAATGAGATTTCTATCATGTATAATTATATTAGTATTTAAATTATCCCTAGTCATAGGATTAACAAGATAGGACATTGTTGATCCGGATAGATTGGCAAATGTTATACTCCTTGATTGGATCAAGTAGTAGATCTCGTAAGTTGTGAATTTGAGATGTTCAAAGTTAATAAGTGGATGCTTACTAAGAGTAGTCAAGTACATTGGATGACCTGCTATGAGACGATCATATGGATTATCTATTCAAATGTCAATGATAGTCTCATCATAGCAATGAGGCAAGTATCCTTAGACTTGAGGTACTCAAGGATATCTTGGATACTCATTATGTGCTTTGACTCCATTCCTTGTTGCCTTATATAGGTTGCTTATAGGGTGGTGATTAGGTACAGCTTGAGGTGTTCGAAGGTAATTGGATAGTCAATAGAGGATTCACCACTCCTGATAGAGGGAGAGTATACCTACGGCCTCTTCTTAGGAGCATTACTCAAAAATCTCTAGCCAAAGTGGAAATGTCCTGAAGATGGTCTTCAATGACATGTCTAATTGAGTAATGAGTCCCAAAGACAAGATCTAACATCACTTGGGCTAGCTGTGACGCAGTCAGTGTAGTGCGAGCTGACACATAATCCATGCTTTGAACCGAGTAGGGTATAGGATGGTGAAATAACGAATTGCACATATTGTTGTCTATGGAAAGGTTTGTAGTCAAACCACTGACTTTTCGGTCAATTGGGGGTCATGATATATTGCTACATACCGCTTATGACTTGCTTAAATTATTTGATAATTTAAGTGGCCAACATAATTAGGAACCTAATGGGTCACACGCATTGGAGATGTAAAGAATGAGTAAAATGGCTTTGGATAGGATCCAATATATGAGTGAATTGTTTCAAGTCGGTTCGCGATAAGATTGTGGGGAAAAATCGTTCAGGGGAGTTGATGGGCCTGTTTAGGCCCATGCGGGTCTACTGGCCTAGCAGACCTACCAAGCAGCTAGTTGCAGCTGTGCGACAACGGTAGCAGCCCCAATTCTCCCTATAAATTGCCTAAATTGGCCAATGCCTATTCATTTTCTCCTCATCAATTTTGATATAGTTTTCTAATTTTCTTTTGAATCCAAAAGACCCCAAAATATTGAAAATAGACAAAGAAAAATTTTTTGGGAGATGAAAAATTTTTGGAGACAACAAGAAAATTAAAGAGTTTAATTTTCCTCTCAAAGTAATATACATAATTCCTAGCACTTTGAGGTATGTTCAAGCCAACTCCCTAGTGGCTTCATCCTCTCACCTTCGTATGGATATTGTTAGAGACAATCCAAGATTGGATTGTTGTGGTTTGCTGCAACTCAACAAGGTGAGAAGTTGAAGAAAAATCAAGAAATTATAAGATATAATTTGTGAATTTTCCCTTGGTTAAATTAATTTTAATTGGCACATGTAGAATCCTTTGATTTGGGTTTTGAAAAATTTTATTTTCCGCTATATGATACATGCTCAAAACCCTTCACATAGTTGGTTTTCATACATGGAATCCATTTCTGACTTCAAGGCTTAAAGCCATTTGTTAGATTCTGAACTATTCAAAACTTCTTCATAGGTTGTAGGCTCATCATCTTCTATGGGCAATACATCATTCTATTCTCTTATAAGAAATCCATATCTCTCTAGAATAGTGCATATCCTACTTGACCTACGAAGTTCTTGTGCTTTAGGAGGTTGAGCTATTGTCTCATTTGTATGAGTAGCAGGCTCGAGTTCAAGTAGTTGATCAACGTCTGTTTAACCATCTTGAGCTTCCTCAAGTTCAATTTTGCTCCCACTATCTCCTTTTAGAAGAAACTCTTTCTCCTAAAAGATAGCATGTCTTGAAACAAATACTTTTTGTTCCAAGGGGTGGTATAATTGATATCCATATGATGCCTTAGGATATCCTACAAATAGATATCGGTCATATTTAGCTTCTAGCTTATCTAATATTGTCCACTTCATATAAGCAGGACAACCCCAAACTCTTATGTAACATTCAAAATATAAATGGGTAACATCAATTGACTTCGAAGGGACTACATTCAAAATATAAGCGGCAGTCTCTAGTGCTTGACCCCAAAATGATTTAGGTAGTTCTATAAAGCTCATTATTCACCTTGCCATGTCAAACAAGGTTCAGTTTCTCTTTTCAGCCACTTTATTATGTTATGGCGTGTAAGGTAGTGTCTACTAGGATAATATCCCATTATCCCTAAGATAGTTAAGAAACTCTTAGCTTAAGTATTCTCCACCCCGATCAAATCAAAGTGTTTTAGTACTTTTCCCAAGTTATTTCTCTACTTCATTTCTGAATTCTTTGAACTTTTCAAAAGCTTCAGATTTGTATCTCATAAGATACACATACCAGAATCGTAAATAGTCATCAATAAATGTAATGAAGTAGATGAAGCCACCTTTGGCATGTGTGGATATTGGACCATATACATCTAAATGTATTAAGTCTAATTGCCCATTAGCATGTTCACCCTTTCCCTTAAAGGAAAATTTTGTCATCTTGCCTAACAAGCAAGATTCACATGTGTCACATGATTCATAATCAAATTACCCTAAACCACCACTCTTGTGTAGTTTAGTCATGCACCTCTCATTTATATGGTCAAGGTGACAATGCCATAAATAAGATGATTTCAATAAATCTTATTTATGCCTGTTATTGTCATTGATATTTAAAATTGGATTTGACATAACTAATATGTATATACCATTGCATAATATACCACTAACATTAAGAATACCATTCAACATAATAGAACAACAATTGTTACTAAAAGCCAAATGGAAACCATCTTTATTTAAACTAGAAACATAAATAGTGTTTTTAGTTAATGCACATACATAAAAGCAATTATCCAAATTTAAAATAAGCCCACTAGGAAGGGTCAATACATAAGTTCATATAGCTAATGCAACAACCCTTGCTCCATTTCCAATGTGCAGGTCTAACTCTCCCTTATTGAGCTACCTACTGTTCCTTAGGCCCTTTATATAAGTGCATATGTGTGAGTCAAAACCAATATCTAATACCTATATATTATTATTAGAAATAGTATTAACCTCAATGACATAAATACCTGAAGTAGATGGGGCATCAGATGCCTTCTTCTTCAAGGACTCCAACTAAGCCTTATAGTTCTTCTTCCAATGGCCTTCCTTGCCACAATGGAAGCAAGTTCCTTTTAGGGCAGTCTCTTTGGCCTTCTTCTTAGCCATGCCTCCCTTAGGCTTTATAGACTGCTTCTTCTTCTTTTGGTTCTTCTTCTTGGAATGAAAAGAGTCCATTAGCATCATAGCCTTACTGTCCTTCTTGATAGATGTCTCAGCTATCTTGAGCATGTTGATCGGCTCAAGAATAGTAGCAGAGCTCTGGTTCATACTATAGTTAAGCACAAAATGTGCATAACTATCAATCAAACCAATTAGAATTAAATCAATACTTAATTCATGATCCATCACAAATCCCAAGGTGGTCAACCTCTATGAATATGTCTAAATAAAATGCGTGTACTAATGCATGTGGGAAAGTTGAGGGTGTTACATGAATTTAGAATGCTTGAATTTGAGTTGATTGATGAATTGTAGTTTACTTTAGATGTTTGAAAGCCTATAATGGCTTTAGTTATGTATTGTGAATTGTTACTGCTGGTTTGAATTTAAAGGTATCTAGTTTATGCAAAAAATTTACAAATATATTAAAAAAAACTAAATAAGCCTGTTACACCATAAACAGTCTTATCAAATGGAGTCAGATAAGTCTGTTTTATATAAAATAGTTGCATCTTATCATAGCTGATCAGATGCGACTATTTTTAACAATCACATAAGATCCACTTATCAGATACGTCTCCTTCTTATATATCTATTTTTCGATAGACGCATCTGACCCCAAAAAAATAGTCACAAAAAATCCTTTTATGTACTAGTGTCTATATCAACTCATACAATAAATGAACATCAAATAATGAAAATGTCTTTTATTAATTAAAGAAATTGTACAATAAATGCTAAAGGTGATTGTCTTTAAAGCACTTCTCTAACATTCATGCATGCAGGTCTTGGAGCTAGTAGATAGTTGATGTACAAGTTGACAATAGAGAAATCGGAACCCATGCAAAGGAGACCATATAGACCCGGATTTTGGTAGGATGTACATATCATGCATTTATTTTAGCATTCATGAAAAGGGATGTAATTGATTATGTCTATCATTTTAAGATCATGTAATATGATTTAATATTGGCTTATCTAGACATAGTTATGATGCATAAACAGAGAGCTTGTTATGCCTGGCCATACTAGCGTATAAATTAATGTCAAATAGGTAAACAGAAAATAGTATCACTTTAAGGTTATATATGTTAGTTAACCAAATATTCATGGTTAATCAGATTAAGATTAAAAGATATTAAATATTGTTGCCCAAACAATCATCAAGAAGGGTGGGGGGGCAGCCGATGAACTGGTAGGAAGTTAAAAAAAATTTGCACTTATAAGATAGTAGAAGAAAATGAGAAGATTGAGACACGAATTTTACAGAGGTTCGGGTGTTAACTAACCCTGCTCCTCTCCCCAACTTAGATTGGGTATTCACTAATCTAATCACTTAGATTACAATATTTGGAGTTTTAACAAGCTTACTCCCAACTAGGTATTTTATCAAGGCTAACACTCAACCCAAATTTCCCTTGTGTTTTGTGGCTCACACAACAAATATAGCCATTCATCTTTAATGAGTATTACACTAGAGATGTCTCCTCAACCATCTTAGAACAAAAGAATAACCTTGAGATCTCAAACCTTCGGATCATGCTTGCTCATCAAAAAGCTCTCTTAGATGGAAGACTACGGTGTGAGAATCCATAGCCTCATGCTACTTTTGCAACTCAGCCGATATAGTGGCAAGCATAATGCAACTTGCCATCTCACTATCTTTGAGATGCTTTTTATATGCCTTATGAACATCTTTAGAAGCATCAGTAGCAGGGGGATTGGGAAGCCTTCATCTAGGATATAACCTATTTTATCGAATTTGAGAACTGTTGTCAAATTCCTAAGCTAGTCTAAGAAGTTAGGCCCAGTCAACTTATTTGACTCCATTAGTGATTGCAAATTCACACTTGATCTTATGATGGCGATTCTAGCAACCTAAATGTAAAAAGAGCATGTTAGAATGTACGTGAAAATGCATTATTAGTATATCTTCAATAAATTGCATTATAACTCTCATTATTTTATTCCGAGTCCATAGCCCTTACTATGAACCCTATAAACTTATATGGAAGTTCTTCTAGTGGGCCGATATCCAATTTGCTAAGAATGACCTTGAGGCAAAACAAAAAATCATCCTTAGTTTAGTTGGTAGGCATATGATCCATACCAATTGCATTTCTATGCAACTATCAAATCTTGTGCTATCAATTAATTGATGTGTGCACATACATTGAGCCATCAACTCTTGATATGTGCACATCTTATGTACACTAACCCAACTTTGCCTCCAATACTCATTGACCTTGGCGTAAATCCAACAAATCAATGATATTGGTTAAGTCCAACACATTAATCATGAAATCTAATTTCAATGTTTCAAACATATTCTTATAGAGTGAGCTTGAGGCAACTCAACAACTCTAACTCTAGGAGAACTCTAGTTCTCCCTACATTAATGGAAGGTATAAGACATAATTGTTTATTTAGCGAGGGATTTTGTTAATTTTATCTCATCATGTTATTATTGCTTATTTTTATATATCATACATTCATCACATGGATATATAAAGATAGTTACATTAACTATATAGCATGATTATGGACATACTAAAGTCAATCTCTTGAGCCAAAGAAAGATTGACTAGGTTTTACCTTGGTATATATATGAATTACAACCGAAAAATAGAAATCGAATTCCTACTTCTAAGTCTTCTTGTTTATGACACCATCTCCTTTGCATCTCCATTCTATCCTAATCCTATTTAATCTAATTACATATTACAAATATAGAAAACCTCAATTTACATTTGAGGGCAGTAAGATGATAAAAGAAATACATGAGAAAGAAGAGATATGCAGGGATACGCAGGCCCTATTTACCATAAAATAAAAATCGTGCATGCTTAATGACATTGGGCCTAAGTCCATAATTATTCATCATGTCTTTCATACACCTCTAGCATGCATTCTCTAATGAAAAAAAAATTAAAATAAAATAGGTAGCGATAATTTTGGATTGCAAATTTAAAAGTGGATTCAACAATTGAACCGAAATTGCCTACTTTTATTGTTTCGGTCAATTTAATTTTGTATGTCATTTTAATAGGGAATTTAATAATTAATCAAATTACATTAAATTTCATATTTTCAGAATTAATTCACTTTAAAATCGAATTATTATGATGTCAAAAATTAAATAATTTAATTTTAACATGTATGCTACTTTCTAGACATACTGGATATGTCATTTGCTCAACTTAAATTAATTCAAAATTAATTTCCAAAAATTTCCAAAATTTCTAGAACCTCAAATAATCATTGAAAGCATCTTTAGGTCAACTCAAGTCCATCAAAATAATTTTGACACAAGCCAAAATCATTAAGAAAAACGAACCAATACATAAGACACTCAAAATGACTCATTTACTGTGTAGAATTAATTTGGAAATTTAAATTCTATCATATTGATTTTGACATGCATCTAAGATCAAAATGACATATTTTTAATCACATAAAAACTATTTCAATGTGCTGAAAATGAAATATTCACACAAAAAAATCAAACAAAACAGTCCCGCTGGGTACCCTTAACAGACCTGTTTTGGTGTTTGTTTGAAAAATTAATTAAAATAAATTTTAATTAATTATTGGACATTTCCAAAGGCTTAAAGATATTCTCAATATATTTAAATAATTTTTTTTATAATCAAATTATGAGAAAAATATGAACAGCCCCAACAATTAATCCAAACAATATCACATGTTCATCAATAATACAATTTTCAGCAATTTTGTAATAAATTCAAAATTAATTATTTGAATCATATTAAACCATTTTTCAATCAATATAAATATTTTAAATAATCTCATGATCAGATCATGTAAATAAAAATATGAAAAACAAATTTTACAAATTAATTTCAATTTTACAAATCAAAAGATCCAAAATCATCAAAACCGTGCAATCCAATTGTACCTTAAATTAAAATTAATTTTAATGGGTATAAGGGAGCTTTGATACCAATGATGGGTTTTGAAGATGTATTACATACATATTACATTGTAAAAAAGTAAAATTTTTCACAACCCGAAAAAAAAGAATCGACTTATGCCAATTAAAACTAATTTAACAAAACAAAATTCAGAAATTATACCTTTATAATTTTTGATTTGTTCTTCAACTTTTCACCTTGTTGGATTGTAGCAAACTACAACAATCCAATCCCGGATTGTCGCTAACAATATCCACACGAAGATAAGAGGATGAAACCACTAGGGAGATGGCTTGAACACACCTCAAAGTGCTAGCAATGAGAATATTCCTTTGAGAGGAAAAATTAAACTCTTTAATTTTTCTTGTTATCTCCAAAAAAATTTTCTTCTCTATTTTCTGTCTTTTGGGTTCTTTTAGATCCAAAAGAAAATCACATTCACATATCAAAATTAAAGAGAGAAGAAAATAAAAAGTTGTTGGGAAAAATGACCAATTGGCCATTTAAATGGCCAATTATGAGCTGATGCGCACGCTGCTTAGGCCTGCTGGATAGGCCCAACTAGCTAGCCAAGCACGCGGGCCCGTCAACCCCCTAATCTATTTTTTCCGCTATCTTATAGCGATCTAACTCGAAAATAATTTTCTCATATTTTTGGATCCCATCCAAAGTCATTTTACTCAATCTTTACATCTCCAAAACATGTGACCCATTAGGTTTGCAGTTATGTTGGCCACTTAAATTATCAAATAACTTAAGCAAGTCATGAGTGATATCTAGCAACACATCATGATCCCGAATTGACTAGAAAGTCAGTGGTTTGACTATGAACCTTTCCATAGACAATTTATGTGCAATTTATATTTTCACCATTTTACACCCTACTCGATTCAAAATATGGACAATTTGTCAACTCCCGCTAGACTGAACATATCACACATAGCCCAAGTGATGTTGGATCTTGTCTTTGAGACTAATTACTCTATTAGACATGTCACTAAAAACCATCTTCATGAAATTTCCACTCTGACCAGAGATTCCCGAGTAATGTCCCAATAAGTGGCCACAGGTATACACTCCCTCTATTCGGAGTGGTGAATCCTTTGTAGACTACACAATTACCTTCGAATACCTCAAATTATACCCAATCACCATCCTATGAGCAACCTTTATGAGGTAACAAGGAATAGAGTCAAAGTACTAAATCCATATCTAAGATATCCTTGACTGCCTTAAGTCTAAGGATACTTGCACCATTGCTATGATGAGATTAAGATTGACATTTGAATAGAATATGCATATGATTGTCATCCAATGTACTTGGCTACTCTTAGCAAGCATCCATATATTAACTCTAAACATCTCATGCTTACAGATTATGGGATCTACTGCTTGATCTAATCAAGGAATATAACATGTGCTCGTCTATCCGGATTAATAATGTCCCGTCTCATTAATCTTATGATTAGGGATAATTTAGATACTAACATAATGACACATGAAAAGAATTTCATTATCATGATCTAATCATGATTTCCTTCATGCTATGTTATGTATCAATGTAACACCTTATACCTATGGATATCACTTATATCATATTATCATGTATTGCATAGAATAAGACATAGTCCTGTTTATAATGAGGGATAAATTTTTTTTTGAATCATATAACATTTCACTTTGTAGCATTTAGCAATTCAGCAAAGCATAGTAGCTTGACTATTTACATAATATATATATATCACATCACTGCATATTCACTATATTATATGTGTATAGACATACAGTCCAAAACATAAAAGTCATGTCCCTATACATATGTGAAATGCAATGAGAGAAATTGGTAAGGCTCGGCCAGTGACCTGTGATTCATGTCTTCTATATGGTATGCACCTCCAAAATGAGCTAATTACTCTTCTTTGCCTAAAAGATGATGCAATTTGATGAGTTGCAACTCAATAAGAATAATTATCAAAAGCTTTCTAAAGTACCAAGCCGATCACAGTTACAAGTAATAATCGTCATTCGTACACATTTTACATGTCATTCTATTTATTAATATCACATGAATATAAATAATATTGATTCATGTAAACATTTCTTTTGCTTATGCTTATATCATTTTGTTATTGTTGTGACCAAGTTAAACAAACATTGTCTCGAGTTTCTATATGAACATTTGCATTTACTAGCTAGCTTGATCATTAGTAACATTTGCACATTTTGTTAGAGATGTGCCCAAAAGGCAATTGCCTTAGGCACTTAGTGTACACATTCATAAAGGCATTCTTTCATTATATTAGTATTCATTTGCATATGAATTGATATAGATCTTAAACTGATTAATGAAAGTCCATGATATGAAACATAGCATGAAGGAAATCATGATGGGATCATGA
>CATIWF010009595.1:0-23750 GCA_949630135.1 Balakata baccata | reverse complement strand
TGTCGGCCAATCAATCATTAAACTAGAAATTAATTAAGTGCAATTAAATTGAAATGGAAATAATAAATTCATCCAACAAAATAATGAGAGTTTATTACAAAATTGGGATTGCTAACCAGGCTCCCAAAAAAAATTTAGCCTAACATGAATACTAAACAAATCAATGTAATATTCATAGTCAAACAAATATTGCAGTAGCAATTGAGAAGAAGAGAAAAGTTATGATGCTCCCTTAAATCTTCAAATATGGAAATTGGAGGTTGGTGGTCTCCAATCCTTCAAGCCCAAGTCAAAATAATCCTCAAGAGCAAAAATAATTTCTTCCTCTAACAACTGATCTGCTGAAGAATAAGATTGCCCACCAAGAAGTCTCTTTTGTGTACAGGAATTTCAAAGAGAAGATGAAGAGATTCGAAACCCTAGAATGCATCTCCCCCAAATCTCAAAGAAAAAGATGAAATAAATGACTAAACTTTAGTTCTCCACTCTCCCTCTCTTTCAAGATGTGTTATTTTCCTTTTATAGGAGTGAAAAATCCTAAAGGAGTTGATAAAAATCGGGTTTGATAGCTATCCACGTGATCTGCACTGTCCAGTTGTCGCGTGCACGTGACGGGCGTCACGCTCGTGACAAATTGCTGTTAACTTGGCTGCTGACTTCTCCTGCACAGCGTCGCTTGCACGCGATGGGCGTCACGTGCGCGACGGACTGCCCACTGCCTTCATCCTGTCGCGACCAAGCGATGGTCATCAAGAAGTTGCGATGAGCTTTTCTTTACACATCAATTTTCCTTGTTTCCTCATCACCTCCAATGGACTCCATTGTCACCCAAAGCTCCTCCACAACTCAAATCAAACATCAAAACATGTCATTCATGCTCCTTTTCGCCACCTAAAACCTAAAATCATGAAAAACACAATTAAATATCAAATTTATCCATAAATCACATAAAAACAAGAAAACTAAACAACTAAAAGCACCTATAAAACTATAACAAATGTGAACACATCATAAGTCTATCCCTTCTTTCCTTAACCTTGCGATGGGTGACCATGGAGATCAATACCAGACAAGGATTTCCTTGAACCTTTGACTGTTCTAGCTAGGTTCTGTTGGAATTTCACTTAGGCAATTCAATTGGTGACAGGACCAGAATAAATTGCTTATATTGGTCCATGTGATGGTCATATGGGTAATGTAGTGAGGTTATAGGAAAACTATGTTGTCACTATACAATGATAGGGACAAGTGGTAAATTTCATATTCCAGTAGATAACTTTGTAAAGTGCCTAGTTAGTTATGACGTATGCATGAAATTAACACTATTTGTTTTTTAAAATTAATTCTTGTTTTTATCTTACGTAAGGGTGGGGGTGAAAAAAGTCATTATGTCCATTGATTTCAGTAGCTTTGCTAGAAAGATTGTTACAATGTATACCTTCCAACCTTTTTGTCTCTTAGGAGTTGAAAATATTGGACCATTATCTTGTTTGGGTCTTTATGTTGTTTATTGGCGCATTGCTGGTCATTTGGAGCGCAACTCTGTAGATAAACTAATAAATTCTTGGTCTTAACCTTCATTTAATGATATTAGGAAGATTTTTATGCTGTCGTTGATTGGGCATACAAGATTGATCCTCTACGGTGCATATCGATGCACGGGATTACAGAGCGATATCTATCTGGTCAGAAAGCTGATGCAGCAGGATTTGTGCGACTCTTACTTGGTGATCTGGAGTCAAGAATCTCTATGCAGTTCGGCCGTGTATGTATTAGATTTGAACTGAACTGAAATATGAATGCATGGATTTCAATTTGATCATATGTTCACAGAGTTATTTGTGTTGCAGTTTGTTGATGAAGCTTGCCATCAGATTGAAAGAAATGAGCGTAATGTGCGGCAGCTGGGGGTCTTATCATACATACCAAGGTGATATGTTGGCCTTGTTCTTCTTGGCATTGTCGTATCTTTTTTCTTTTTCAAAATAAGAAGTATTATCCATAGAACATGTGTTTGTACAATTGATTATTAACAAGGTCTTGATGGATACAAATTATTTGGATGTCTCTGGGTTATTCAGAAGATTGGCATGTTCAGCATTGCATATTCCAGAACAAATTCATTACTATGTGCCTTACAATTCTTGAAGTTTGATTCTACATTATGTAAAAGATGTCTCATTGATCTTCATAGGTTTGCAACTCTTGCAACTCGAATGGAACAGTACATTCAGGGACAATCAAGGGATTTAGTTGATCAGGCATACACAAAATTCGTGAGTGTTCTGTTCAAGAATGTGTTCATAATCTTATTTTTGCTAGTTATAGTGCTTCAAACAGTTTCATATGGTTATTTCTCTACCTTGTTTGGGCATAAAGTTATGCGTTGTAAATATAATTGGACAGGTTAGCATAATGTTTGTAACATTGGAGAAAATTGCGCAAACAGATCCAAAATATGCAGACATTTTTCTTTTAGAGAACTATGCCGCATTTCAAAATAGGTATTTTTCTCTTTTTGTGTTAGTTTAATAAGGTTATTGAGCTTCCTTTTGCCTTCTTTTGATTGTTACAATTGCTGATAAGAAGCAATTTCTTTCAGCTTGTATGACCTAGCCAATGTGGTTCCAACTTTAGCCAAATTTTATCACCAGGCAAGCGAATCTTATGAGCAAGCCTGTACTCGTCATATCAGCATGATCATTTATTATGTAAGAAACCCTAGACCTTCTAGTATTTTTCCTGCATTTTGTTTTGTCAAGTTATTTATGTTGCAGTGTTGATGGTTCTTCTATTTTAATGCTCTGTACTCATTGAATGTGCCCTTTGCAGCAATATGAACGACTTTTCCAGTTTGCACGCAAGATTGAGGATTTGATGTACACGATTACACCAGAAGAGGTCAGTATGTTGGCTGTGAAATGTCATCCAAAGCTGACAATTTTATGCTCATCCATCAGATAGTTTTCTTCTTTTACTGAGGTGATATCGCATGATAGCTCTTTTTCAATTACTTCACATTATTAACATTGATAATGTATGAATCCCTTAAGTATTTTATGCTAAGAATACTATCACACCTGGGATCTTTTGCTGGTTAGTAATGGAGTCAGAATGAGATGTGTAATAGCTGTACTGTTCATGCCCTTGCACATATTCAATTGAAGTTTGGACAGGAATTAAATTGGTGCATCTTTAAGTGAGTAGGAGGGAGGAATGGAGTTAGGTTTGCAGTTCCTTATTCTCCATGCTTCATGGCATGATTGCATTTTTATCTTAACTGGGAATCAGCTGCAAGTACACTAGTCACTGACAGTTTCTTTTTCTTCCAAGTGAATTGTATAATTGCAAATAAGTCAAGTAATACTACGTGTTAGCCAGTCATTTGTAATTTTTTGAACTTTGGCTACTCTCTTTTTCCTCTTAGATCCCTTTTCAGCTTGGATTATCAAAAATGGATCTTCGTAAGATGTCGAAGGCAAGTTTGTCAGGGGTAAGTCAGTTAATACCCCTACAATGTTTCTTCTGTTGTTTGAAGCAAGTGTTTTAGCTACTTGTCTTATCTGGCAGTTTGATAAGTCTATAAGTGCAATGTATAAGAAGTTGCAGAAGAACTTGACTTCAGAGGAATTGCTGCCTTCCTTATGGGATAAATGCAAGGTGTGCTTTCTCGCTGAATCTTTTAATGTCGTAGCTGAATACATATTTTTAAAAGCCATTCAGCTGAATACTTTTATGCATGTTACACAATTCTTGCATTTCTTTATTTTTGCCAAACAAAGATTTTAACCAAGAAGTGATTTGAGGAATCTCCAAATGGGAATACTGAGAACAACCTGTATAGTAGGTTGGGAATTGGGAGGGAAGGAAGATCCTCAAAGCCTCACCATGCAAATAGAATAATGTAGAACATGCACATCTTTACTGCAATCTCTGATGGCTGCTATATGGTCTGTTGCTGCCTTAGGGAATCTTGGAACCGATTCTTTATCCCCCTTTTACAATGGTTTGAAAATAATGCTTGCCTGCTTTTTATTTTATTATTGGAACTCAAAGTCAATCTTTGTGTTCAATTTCCAAAAAAAAATGTGACAAAGGGAAAAAAAATTGCAAGCCACGTGAATAAAGGACTAACAAGGTTTGCATAAAATTTTCTCTTTTGGGTTGTGTCTTGTTATTTTATAATGCATAGTGTTGTTATGTTACTGTAAGAAATCACACTAAATTGTATCCTTGTGCTCTATTTCTTGTAAAAATATTAGAACACAAAAACAAAAACAAAACCAGAACTGGAGGTGGGTTGTCAAAGTTCTAAGCAGACCATAGCATCACGGACAATGTGGCACAACATGCCAAGCTTTATTACTAACTGGACAATTTTATGAACCAAATGACATGGATAGCTCAATGTACAAATCGAATGATTTTTGCATAACTTGTTACATCTTTACAACAAGATTAAGAGTTTTATGTTCAAATGATTGTCTGATGAAACTGTAATTATTTGCTGTCCTAATTCCTAGAGTGTCGGTAGACCATTTAATGGAGTTGTAAAATGAGTTCATCATACTTGTATGATTTGACAGAAAGAATTCTTGGACAAGTATGAAGGTTTTGCTCAGCTCGTTGCTAAAATATATCCCACTGAAAGCATTCCTTCTGTGGCAGAAATGAGAGATCTTTTGGCGTCCATGTAAACTTTGCAAAGAGAATTTCTGTTGTATATTCTTTTTGAAGTGCAGAGCTGCGTTAGTCTGATGTAATTATTCTTTTTCGGGTTTTGTTCTGAAAATTTTCCCCATCATT
The DNA here is from genome assembly GCA_949630135.1 of Balakata baccata. Taxonomy (NCBI): domain Eukaryota; kingdom Viridiplantae; phylum Streptophyta; class Magnoliopsida; order Malpighiales; family Euphorbiaceae; genus Balakata; species Balakata baccata. The sequence continues at coordinate 18,944 of CATIWF010009595.1, read as the reverse complement.
TATTCATTGGAGTTGTATGCCAACTTGCCCTCCTTATAATAATGTGCAAAGATCCGATTGTGAAAATATTCTGCATCTTCTTTGTTTAGTAAAATTTTGTTCTTCTTGGGGTTACCTTTCTGATTTATATTGTATTGATCACTGTAAATAATTTGAATCAAAGCTGCCTAAGGCAATTGCTATATCACAACCTTGTCAATTGTCTTAAATGTATTTCCGAATCGGATTGCATGATAAGTTAGCAACCTCCTTTTAGGGAATACTTTGTAGCAACAATTTATTAAATACACATTGTTCTTGGATTGAAGAAAGATTAATATTTGTAAAATATTTTTTAAGATTGACATATATATTTATTCATGCTGTTAAAAAATAACCCATCACATTTGGGAAAATTATTTTTTAGAAAAAAATTTATATTTTTAAATTTTTTGAGTTTTGAAAAGACGCCTGGAAAAATAACGGTATGATTGGATATAAATTCAAGGTTCTGAAGAATACGAGACGGTAAAATTCAAAAGCTAGTTTTCCAAATATTTTATATTCAGCTAGCATTTCAATATCATAATCATTTTTTGCTTTAAACCAAAAGGAAACAATATCATACCCATAGTAACAGATTCAAGTTGAATGTCCAAAAATAGATTTAGAATTTTTTATTTAATTTACTGATTTTTTAATTTTTTATAAATTATATTTTTCAAATCATCTTTTAAAAAAATATTTATTTATATAAAAACAATATTAATTCAATAAATGCTTTAAAAATTCCAAATAAATTCATATGATCTCTTTAGCCCATTTTCTTGTATTTTCCATCACCAATTTCACCAAAATAATATTCAATAATTTCCAATAAATTTTTCAATAATTAGGCGAAAAATCCAAAAATTCACTAAAAATTTTATTAAATATTTCATTCATATCAAAGATTATCTTCCACTTCCAAATACTCTATTTAACTCCATTTTCATCATTTTATGGCACAAATCTTTCAAAATAATTTTTCAAAAATTCAACAATAATTATGAGAAATTTCTAAAAATTCCACAAAAATTCCTAAAAAGTATTTTTATCAATTTTTCAATTACTCTGAACCACCACAGAGACATCTCTTACTTGAATTACTTGGAGCGGCCACCTTACCTATTTTCATTCCTTTTCAGATGGTTTTCCTGCTGACAAAAACTCCCAAAAAGAAGCAGACCACTTGTGCTCCTCCAAAGCCTACTCAAACTATAACTTCCTCTAGTACACCTGTTCACAGACCTGGAAAAGAACCTGAATCACAACCTCCTAGTCACTTTTCGCAGGATGCTGTCTTTTGAGTGGAATAGGGCTTGACTATTCCATACAGTCCAGTGTTAGGAGAAGGCACTTCTAGGAAGGAAGACTTTATCGGCATATGGGATGGTCCTGCTTCATCATCCTTTTTCAGATGATCTTCACATAATAGAAGTTCAGAAATCATGAGTGTTTGACAGCTCACACAAACACTACCTTTAATTATTATAAACTGATAATAACGATAAGGTTTCCACTAACATTAGTTCAAACCATTCCTTTGATATTTATGGCTTCTCCTCCATTGTCCTCTGCAATTGATCAAAAGTTCCCTTCAGGATATACTTTTACCAAAGTCATGTCTCATGAACAACAAACCCAGAAGTGGAACCTATTTTCCTTTGAACTCAAGAATTTTTAGGATGAGTTGCTTTTGTTGGATTGATATCTTCATTCCAGAAACCATTATCTCTTTCACTCCCATTAATCCTACTGTAGATCCTATTATGCTCTAGCATGAAATAAACTTTGTTTCAATAGTTCCATCAGTTTTTTTTACGAAACAAAACTCTATATTCTGAATCGGCTGAGATGTGCTATGAATCTTTTCATAGTTGGTTACCCATATGAGGTTTTTTCTTCTTCTTCTTTTGCTTTCTAAGAGAATCTTCATATTTTCCATAATGAGAATCATATAGACAGTCTTTAAGAGTTGTATCTCCCAATTCTTTTGGAACAGAGGAGATAAATTGTTGTTTCAAATTGACATATCCTGCACCAAATTGATAGTATCTATTGCAAACTCTTTGGTAATGTGTATCCAAGTCTTTTCTCTTTAAAGAACAACATTTGAGCTGGAGAAACAATCTCCATCAGCAGCCTTGAAAAGCTGAGTATGGGGCCACTTTTAATTTAAATGACATTATTGTCTATTGATAGTGGTGATTTGGAATACAGAAAACTGTCAAATCTTTCTTCCTCCTTTATGCCTAGTTGCCAAAAACCAAACTTGAAATCAATTTTTATTTAATTTTTTCATAATTTTTTTATGAAACCTTAATTCATCATTTTCACAAATTCAACATCAAACACACCACTAAACTAAAATTTATTCACAATAATCATTCAAATCAACTTAAATCAATGAAAATTTGAAAGAAAAGTGAAAAAAAATCTCACTTCAAATTTTCTTGGAATTTTTTACCAACAGTTAATTTTCCTCCAAAAATATTTTTTTCACTACTACTTAATTCCTTATACCTCATTAGGCTTGAATTCTGGTAATTTGTGAGAGAAAATTGAAAAAAATTAAGGAAAATGGCTTATTGGTCACACAAAGGAAGAAGAAGATGATGATGATGAGGTTTTTTTTTATGATGAATTGTTGATTTTTTTTTGCATTTTTTGACTTTTTATAGTTGATTAGTTTTTAATTAATCTTAATTGACCTTAATTCTTGCTCCTATGGATCAATTAAAATTAACCAAAAAGACATTTTGGATTTTATCCAAATTAATCCAAGGTAAATTTTGACTTTTAACTTTTTCTAACAACTTTCTAAATTTTTCAATTTAGTACTTGAGCAAATTTATTTTCTTAAATTTTATATCTCAAATGACCTTATCTCCTCAAATTGAATATTCCAATATTCTCAGAAAAATTTTCTATTCAGAATGGTCGTTCCAATTTTGTAAAACGACCACCAGTGCAAAAATTATATTTTTACGGTTTAGTCCTTTTTTTAAATCATACCCGTAAAAATTCATCTGAATCTGATTTCTAAATTATCAGTTTTAAAAATCTTAGAATTCAATTGTGATCACCTTGACATTATTGCAATAGTAAAGATATATCTCTAACTCTCAATCAGAATATTGGATTGTAAATTTGCACCAGGAACATTATTTCTGTAAATTGGAGCCCTTAACTTCAAAATATCTCTATATAACTTCACCTATTGCCTTAAAATATTATTCTCCCCATTATGATATGCTTAACTTGAATTCTCACCGCTGGGTGAAAATCCTGTATTCTCGGCCTAGTTTGCTGCTTTGATTTACGTGCACGATATGAAATCACAACGTTTCATCAAATTAACTCAATATTCATATTATTTTATTGAATTAGATTTCTCACACTCATATGTTCGTATTTAAACTCTCATCGGTACACCTCTGTATTGCGGTACAAACAACAGCAATACACGTATACGGTCATGATCTATATCGAGGACATGACACTACTTATAAGTATGAAAGAAAGAATTTTCTATACAAATGAAAAAATAAAAAACGATGGATAAAAATGATGTTTGGATGGGAGTAAAATAATAGGGGGAGAGGAGAGAAAATAATATTATAAATTTATTATTTTGCTTTTGTTTTAAAAAAAATAAAGAAAAAATTACCATACTATATTAGTATCGTTATGGAGTTTAAAAATTATGTTATTTTCTCTATATATTTTATTTTAGTTAAACTATATAGTCTTCTCATTAAATTTTAAAGCAATTATCTTAATCAGAAATAATATTCATTTTTTACTCAGGCGGATATTAGTAAAATATGTCAAATTTTAAGAAAGTGCTAATATAATAAGTTAAATTTTAGGAGTACTAATATAATAGGTCAAATTTTATGAGATAAATATAATAATTTTCTTTAATATTTCATTACAATTTAACGTATTTCTAATAGGAAATCTAACTGACGTATATATATCAATATAATATGATAAATCTTAGAAGTATTAATATATTATATTAAATTTCATATTGTAAATAGTAAGTTTTCCAAGAATAAAACTAAATAGAGAATAAAAAAAATCATTTTATATTGAATAGTAGAATTTTTCATATAATTCATTCCATTTTTTCTCCATTTTGGAGAGAGAGAAGAGAGGAAAATATATTTTTTTTGCTCCCTCCCAAACAAAGGGGTTAACGCTTGTTTCGTTCAAGTGCGAACACACAATAGGACGAGTGGGAGCTTGACTTGAGCCCCCACTGGAATTTTCAAAAATTTTGTTTATATAAAATGCTTAGTATTTTGCATGGCTGAAGAGATCATGATCAATCATGTGCTCACCACTCAGCGCAATTGATTTCTAGAGTTATCAGATGTTCAACCAGATTTTTAAATTATGTTCAAAAGTTAGTAGCTTTTCTCGTGTTTTCTTATCCTTTGTGTCCTCGATTTTACTTGTATTTTGCCTTTTATGTAATTATATTGCTTAACAAATTAATTCAAGTACAAGTGCAGTAAAATTTCCTTTTATATTAGTAATGCTAACCCATTAATTAAATTATGTGGTTTAATTTGTACATAAAACTATAAATAAATATTCAAAAATTCCGAAATTGATTCAGTTTTACAAGTAATAGTTAATACAAGAGCAAGTTTTAGCGAGAGGCTTTTGATTTTTTAAACGGTTTTTTTACTACGAAGGTTTCATTCTTTCATCAACTAATCTCCTAATTAGACTATAAACCAATTCAGAAAAACACATCCTCTTAACACGAAGTTTAACTTTGTTTTCTTCCTTTGTACTTCATTTTATTCTTATTTCATCTTTAACTTAGATCAATGCGAAATATGTATTGTACATTCAATTAAAACTAAAGTTTTGCTTTTTAGTGTACTAAAATTTGTATATTCTTGATATGGTTATATTTATGATTCTTTGCAAATTGTGTAGCACGTGATAGTTGTCTTCTATCTAGCACGGATATAGACACTAAAAAATAATATTTATAAAAAAATATAGGACATATATATATAGAAAAAATGTGTAAATATTTAAAATATACGAACAAATTTATAAATAATTAACTTCAAAAATGTAATTGCAAGAAAATGATTCTTGTTATTGGTTTAGTTTACTAATGAATTAATGAAACCCTTTTAAGTAATTGAATTGTTAGAGCTGCATAATTAGTCAATTTCCATGCTTTTTTATGCTTTCTCGAGTTGTTGCCTTGATCATCGTGGTAGTTTGGTGTTAAAATTGAATCTTTGGTGTGTAGTAATGAAATATAATTTTATTTAAATCATGCATATTTTATATTAAAATAAATATTATTAGTTTTATTGTCAGCCACTATATTGCATTCCCTCGGTAGTTTGGTTTACATGTATCAAATTAGCATATTGAGATATCACATAAAAAAAAACTTAGGTTGTGTTTGCTTTTTCAATTTTTAAAAAATGTAAATATAAATTTTGAATGAAGTAAATGAGGATTAAATTTGAAAAGTTTTAACTGAATAGAATTAAATCATAATATGGCTAATAGCAAAGCATAATGGACTTTCGTAGTCAATAGTCAATGCAATAAATAAGTGAACCCGAGCGTACGAAATTTTTTCCAACCCAGCTGAGAATGGAATACCAATAGCTTACTAGTTAACGCCTTTTTTTTTCTTTTCTTCTTTTTTTTTTTTTAATAGTCTCCTCCTCCTCTTCCTTCTGCTCACTATCTTTTCGGCACACTAATCTCCTTTTCGGGTTGACGGAGTTGCTTTGAAGATCATTGATCACTGCCCCTTTCAGCCTCGTACGTACAATATGCAACCCACATCACCATCCCCTAATCTAACCACTCCAGAGGTGGGAACTTCCGTTGACTGCTACAGCGACGGCTTTGATGATGCTTATTTCGATGATGCCTTCGGCTCTGATCATCTTCTCATGGACTCCAAATATCATGATGAAGGTAAATTGATTGTTATTAAGAAACCAAATTACAGAATCCTCAACAAGGACGATATTCGTCAACTGATGGAGGATGACACCTCTCAAGTCTCTTCAGTCCTTTCCTTGCCAAGAACTGAGGCAAGTCTCTTGCTTTGTTACTTCAATTGGTCTGTTTCTAAGCTTCATGATTCTTGGTTTTCTGATGAGTCTGAAGTTCGTGAAAAGGTTGGTTTGTTAGAGAGACCAGTTATACTTTCTGGGTTTTGTTCAGCTAATGGTAATGTTACCAATTTCACTTGTGGGATTTGTTTCGAGTCCTTCAATTGTGTTAGGATTTCCTCTGCTGCCTGTGGTCATCCTTACTGTAATGAGTGCTGGTGTAGTTATATTAGTACTTCTATTAATAGTGATGGTCTTGGGTGTTTGATGCTTAGATGTCCTGAGCCATCTTGTCGTGTTGCTGTAGGTCAGGACATGATCAATTCATTGGTGTCTAGAGATGATAGGAATAAGTATTCTAGGTGCCTTGTTAAATCTTATATCGAAGGAAATAAGAAGATTAAGTGGTGTCCTGGTTTGGACTGTGACTATGCTATTGAGATTTTTTATGGGGATGAAAGATTTGATGTTACTTGCCATTGTTTCACTAGCTTTTGCTGGAGTTGTGAGGAAGAAAGCCACCGTCCTGTGGATTGCGAGACAGTGAAGAAGTGGATTTCTAAGAATCGGTCGGAGTCTGAGAATGTGAATTACATACTAACCTATTGCAAGCCTTGCCCCAATTGCAGGAGACCAATTGAAAAGAATGAAGGCTGTATGCATATGACTTGCAAGGTGTGCAGACATAGCTTTTGCTGGTTATGCCTTGCTCCATTTAACAATCATTTTAAGTGCAATGGATTTATCAATACTGAAGTAATGAAGAAGGAGATGGCAATGCAATCACTAGAGAAGTATACACATTACTTTGAACGATGGGATGCCAATAGGAAATCCAAACTCAAAGCACTTGCAGATTTTCAACATGTGAAGACTGCGACTTTCAAGAAACTCAGTGAAATGCAAGGCATACCTGAGGAAAATCTTGATTTCATAACAAAGGCTTGGCTACAGGTGGTTGAATGTAGGCGAGTGCTGGAATGGAGCTATGCTTATGGATACTATCTGGCCGAAAACGAACATGCCAAGAAGCAGTTCTTCGAGTACTTGCAAGGGGAGGCAGAGTCTGGACTGGAAAAGCTTCATAACTGCACAGAGAAAGAGCTTAAACAGTTCCTCGATCCTGATGTCCCCTCAAAGGATTTCACCAAATTCCGGACAATGTTACTTGGACTTACCTCTGTGACCGGAAATTACTTTGAGAAGCTGGTAATAGCATTAGAGAATGGTCTAAGTGATGTAGTCTCCCATAGGGCAAGCAGCTCAAGGGATTCTGAAGTCGAAGATTATTGGTTTTGTGATCGTTGCAGCTTTGCCAATCCCGGCTCTGCCACGGAATGCCAGATGTGTGTTTTGGAAGCTGAAGAATAAAAATTTACATGCGCACCTCTATTCTTCACTGTAGCAACCTTTTTACTTAATTAGTTATGTTAGCCAAACTGATCTCTGCTCTCTACTTTAGCAACTTTTGCCTCTTTTGCTGATTCCAATACTATGTATCTATGTTTATGTATAGCCTGAGTTAACTGCAATAACTTCATTCTCATTAGGTTTTGCTATTTATAATAGATAGAATTCACCATTTATTTCTCCGAAGAGTTTGGTTTTTTATTGCCATAATACATTTAGTTATTATATAATTATAGTTATCATATTACCTGGATACAGTTCAATGAGCTCCAAATATCTATAACAGAACAATTTTTACATGACTAAGATTGAAACTTGTGTATAACTAAAAACTGCAAGATCAATACAGGGGTTAGAGCCTTATGTATACAAGATGCATCCCCTCAACATCTAACCCAAGCATAGGTTGCCACTTCTCTACTTGGGGTGTATTACAAGCATGAATATGATTTGGTTTCCTATGCATAATTAACTAATAAGTGGAAGAATATACAAAAGAATGTTTGACAAAATTAAAAAAAAAATGATCTTTGATTATTTATCTGGCTCTTTTTTGTGCAAACAGTACTCTTCTTAACCTTCTTTAGCTACCTGCTATCTCCTGCAATACCACCGACAGAGAGTTTGGAAAGAATGAAAATAGAAGCTGAGGAAACCAGCACAGCTCCAGCAAAACAAGCTAGATCCAAACTAGTTATCAGAGGTATATTCTTGAACTTCTCCAACAATCCCACTTGAAGTATCATCATAACAGCATGTCCTATTTTAGACTTGGCTTGAGAAACTGAATCTACTTGTACCCATGTTGGAATGCTCTGCAAGAGCCACAATGCCAATTAAATCCGAACATCAATAATTGGAAATAGTTGAAGGATATCTATTGATTCAATTCTTAAAGGAATGTTTACCTTCAAATAAAAAAGCCCGAATAAGTTTGATGCTGGCAGCCTCGGAACTTTAGCCTTCAAATCTTTTGATCCCACAAAAGTGGTATAAAGCCCAACCCCAAAAATAAGCATGGCTGTACCTACCAAGAACATGTCTGCATAAAGTGTGATCACACTCATTTCAGTAACCGAACCACTGTATACAGGTACTAAAAGAAAACACTGAAAGTGAAGGGGGAGAAGTGTACCTATGGCTTCTATGAGTGGCTGCACCATGTGCCCACCATCTGAACTGTGTAATGATTTCTCCAAATAGTGAAAATATGACTCAAGAATGAGCAAGCAACCCTGTCAATATCAAATATATATGTTACATATAACAAAAATACAAGATATTGTCTCCATATTTATAATTTTTTCCCTTTCCTACTTAAAAATTAAAAATTTTTAATATATAGAATAAAATTAGTATCAATAATCAGGAGAAAGAATACCTCTAAGAAACACAATACTGAACTTAGCAAGGATCCTACCACGGCAAATAAGGTAAAGAATCGGCAATCAATTATAGCCTGCATAAACGAAAATTAAAATGAATATACTAAGCAAAATTCGCCACATGGTAGCTCTAAACTTTCTGTTTTAGGATTTAGGAATGAATAATTGAAGTTAAAACTGAAACCTTTTCAATGAGCAACTGGACTTGTAATTTCCATGATTTACGCTTAACAGCCGGCCTGATCAACACCTTAAATAAAGAATGACGAAAAATGGCGAGCAAAGAAGGCAGATCTATTCCCTCATCAAGCTCTGGCTCCACAGTGATGAAGCTCTTAGTAGCAGCCACGGCTGCCTTCACTGTTACAGCTGACGATTTCTTTTTATCACCATCTCCTGAAGCTGAAGCTATTTTGTCTCCACCCAAATCTGCAGCTTTGCCTAAGCATTTAACAGTAGAAACAGATGAAGAAGCCGAAACAGGGTAAGGAACACAACGTAGCAGAGGCTCACAACAACGTAACAGTCTTGTGGTAGCCATTTCTTTTTCTTGTGTTTTGGTCCTTAGACAAATAATAGTTTTTGTATCCCAAGCAAAGGAAAAAGATCTATTCTTTTAGCCGTATCTGAATGGTTGTTCCTGATGCTTTTATAGGGCCAATGTGAAGAAGGGAAGATTCGGGGCATATTAGCTGCCCACGCTGCGGGAAAGGCAAAAGAACAAGGTTGAGCTTTGGCATTTTCCTCATTTTGCTTGGAAGTAAAGGCCGGTTTGGTTTGGTTTCGATTTGTTGATTTTTTTTACGTCACGTGACTTCTATTTGGCTTCCGGTTTCCAGCGGATTGTGGGCCCAAAAGAGTTGTGAGCCGAACACGTGTCAAGGAGTATCTTTTTTAGCACTTTTACAGGTTTGGTATTGGAAGAATATTTTGTCTAATTTCACCACGCGGGGTGTGGTTGCGACGAACAACTGTAGTCGGCCCACGTGCCAATAGGTGAACAACTGCTATTTTTCTTTCCAAAAAATTTAAGAAAATACTTTGTTAGCAAGCTGCAATTAACGATCCAAAACCATGCATAAATGTCAAACTTCCAGTCCTTTCTGCACCCAAATTGACGATCCAAAACATGCACATTAAATAACAGGTTGTCTGTTGTGACCCTTTTCTCCCCATTGGTTGGAGGACTAAGTTAAAATAATTGAATTCTTTTTAGATCTAATCTCAGTTCAAGGAAATTACACATCCGAGAATATTTTCAGAATGTGCCCATTGACCCCAAAAAAAAAAAAATACTTGTCTGAAAATTCTAAATTCAAGATTACAATTCCCATTTCCCAACATGTATCTACTTCGAAATCTTCAAATTTAACTAGAGCATAGTTATCAAATCGCGATTCGAATTGATAATAGAATCAAATTGTAAAATTCAAAATCAAATCGAAATAGATATTTTGGGAATCGAAAATTGAATTAAATTGTAAAATTCAGTTCATTCTGATAATATTAATTAAAAATAATATATATTCATTTTTAAGAACATACTTCATATTATATATTATATAGTTTTGAAATATAGCAATGATTAAACAATAAAAATACTAAATAACTAATATTAATACTAACCATAAAGTCAAATATAGTTAAAATCTATAATTTATAAGAAAATGCTTAAATCATTTTATATTTTAAATTTCCAATCATGAAGGAAAAAAAAATAATCTTTGAAAGAAAATAAGTAAGTAAATAACCACTTTAAAAAGAAAGTATTAATAATATATTAAAAAAAATAGAAGTTCTCGTATTCAAAGATTAATCCTTAGGATTCAGACATCATCAATTCTCATCTTATTCCGTATGTTTTGTCTTTTTAACTTAGTATTTTTTGTTTCTTTTTTTAGGATGAATTGTGCAACTCAATTGATTCATTTAATTTCTATAGATTTACTCGATTTATCCACGATTCAGTATAAATTTCTATTCTCATTAAAATTTGATTCATTTTTCATATGAATCGATATGAATTGGATGATTTGAATAATGAAATTCGTTTTCCATATTAATCAATATGAATCAGAAGAATCAAATCGAGAATCATAAGATTATAATAACGGTGAACCAGAATAAAAGAAGTAAGAGACTAGGCTGTTATTGTTAATCTCACTTAGGGTTGAGATGGTACTACGTAAGACGTTTGTGATCATCATTTACCAAACAGTTGAACTTTCTTCAATAGGCTGCTGATAAATACAGACTTAAATGGATGCAATGCAGATGCGCTTGATGGTTTTCCAGTTGGTTGATATTACTTGCAAATCTCTAATTAGGGAACTCTGATGTTTTTAAGCTTAGCGTTATCCAGATTTGGGGTTTTTGCAGAAAACTGACGGGTGATATGTAATTAACTGTTCTATGCTTTATCCTTCAATGTTCTCAAGATCTTGATAATCCAGAGAACGTTCAAAATGTTGCATTTAGATGTGCTGTAATTCTGTTTTCATTCAAAGTAGACCTTGTATTACGACAATGCAAAATTCAAGATTGTCGTTGTTCTGATTCATTTACGGTGAAGGTGTTTCCCACTGTATGCTCGGTATCCAGCCCAAATAAGTCAATCAAACTACATCTAAATTTGGTTTTTCATGCAGAATTTATTCAACCTGCTCATATGAATTACTTTTTTAATCCTGCATCTAAACAGCCGCGTTTACGGATCCCCTATTTATATAAGACAAATCAATCTGCTCATCGGAACAGGGGAAGATAAAGTTTAGACAGCTTTGTTTCAGTCTTTCACTAAACTTTAAATAGCGTCCCTAATTCCAGACACTTCGGTCCTTTAGCAACAATCTAAGTCTTGCTTGATTTCCTAGCTTGACAGAATTTAGAAATCAACATTACATAGAACTCTTAACAGAACTATTTTGACACCGTTAAACTTGTTATCACCACTTTCCAGTTAATTTCTGTTCTGCTGTCAGCAATTGAGAATGAAAAGCATAGAAGATGAGATATACAGTATCCCCATTCAAAATTTAATAATTCTCTGCTACAGGTCTTGAAGGAAAAAGCCTTAACAAGAGAGTCAACAATGACCAGAGACAAACCACACCGAGGAATTGGAAGGTTACTATCATAACAATTAATGCATTATTTCTCTCCAACAACTGTGCAGATTCAGGAAGCCCCCTCATGGAAAAAATCAATTTCTCAATAAAATGAGCAGCCTTGGTTAATTGATATATTCTATACACCTGCAAATTCAATTCAAATCATCAAACCACAAATTCTGGCTTTGGAATAAAGGATTGCAACATATAGAAGTCATATTCATATACCTCAAAAATTATAGGGACTAGAGGCCAGCAAGAAGACCCACTCTGGTCTAAACGAACCTCAAATACTCGTTGAACAAAGCAACCAACTAAGAAGGGAATCACAGACACCGATGCAGGTAGGCCAAGCACCGGCCAGGTTAAATACGCAACAAAAAGTGGGGCGATGGCCTTGAAGCCCATGGCAGAGAAGGCAGATGTCAAGTATCCTCTAAGGCCTCTGATGAGACCCCATCTTTTTGGGCTAAATTGTAGATATGGCCTCTGAACTTGGACGGTTACTTGCAGGAATGTTGCAAGACCTATGTAAAACAATGCCTCAAAAACATTGAGCATGCATATGTTAATGAAATTATTTTTACCAATTTGAATACATACACAATGTCAATGTAGTCAAATGGACATGAAAAGAACTATACCATTGAAAGTCTGCAAGAAGGAATTATTCCCCTTGAAATATCAACAAATAGCAAAAAACAAAGGCTCAAGGAGGGAAGGATGAAGTAAGGAGGTCTAATAACTTGGTTTGTTAAGTACCTACAAGAGTCTCATCCTTGAGGAAAGTCTCAATTGCATTTGCAATAAAAAACTGGGGCACTATCAGCGAAGATATTAAAGCGACTGGTCCCAAAACCCAAAGAAACGATCCTTTGTCTTCATTGAAAGGAGCTGATACCAATTTCCCTTCTTCTACAGATTGGTGAGTCAAGCCACAAAAGGAAACAGAACCCGATTTACCTCTAAATGGCTCCAACCCATGAAAACTAGCAGCAGGCACCCCAGAATTTTCTCTAACCGGAAACTTCGAATTTGTATTTCGACTAGAATTTGAACTAGAAGCAGTCATTAAAACTCCTAGCTTCAATTTTGGCATGCTGGGGAAAGAATGAAGAACTAGTTAGAGACAAAAACATGTCATACACCTTAGTCTTGCGAAAAGACTATTCAAAATGTGACATTTACATAAACTGAACTAAGCAGCGCCTATCGTCATAACAAATTAATAGCTAATCAGTCACTAATTTTCCTTGATTTCTCGAGTATTCTCAACAACCAAATGGGGTGTGAATGTGATCACAATAACAGCCAAGCAATAACAGAATTAAGAGCATAACGTACATTTTGAAGGGCTTCTGAACTTCGAAAAAACCTAAAATTTGTGAGATTAGAGCCACAAACAGAGAGAGAAGTTAGCAATAAGGGCAACAAAGGCAAGAAATTGATGAGATATAAATTCGAATTCATATGAAATTTAGAGGAAATTTACTTACAGTACGAGAATAGAACAGACGGTGATAAGATAATCTAAGTTTTGGGGCAGTGAACCCGCTGCAAACTGATTGTAGTTCCATAATTGGGAGGGACTTCAGTTAAGCTAAGCAGTAGCTGAGGTTTCCCCCGTTGTAAAACATTGTTTCTTTTCTTAAACCCTAAACTCTCCTCCGAACCGAGTCGTGGAAGGAAACCACAATGAGACCCATTAATTACTGATCCAAAATCCAAAAATTAGCCCATGCCTATCTTCAAAAGATATTATAATTTTTTCTGTCTCAAATTGATAGCTTTACCATTATTCTATGCACCTGAGTCTATATTACTATATCCTCCAATTTATGCGTTTTGTTTTAATTTAACAAAGCTAATGTCGTTTCTTTTTTTTCCTTCTTTTTCATCTATTTTATTTCTCTTTTTTTTTTATTATGTTTGATTTCTCATTTTATAATTTTTTACTTCAATTACAAATAAATTAATATATTTTCAGTTGATAATATGATTTTGTAATAATTTAATTTATGATAATTCAAGTAAAACTCAGTTATTAAATAATGAATCTGCAGCTGTTAAATAATAAATTTACAATTATTTAATAATAAATTTATTATTGTCAAATAATAAACATACAGTTATTATATAATAAATTTATAATTATTTAGCAATGAATCTATAATTGCTAAATAATAAATCTACATTTGTTAGATAATAAACCTACAGTTACTTAGTAATAAATCTATCATCGTTAAATAATGAATTTACAATTATTTAGCAATAAATTTACAGTTTATTAAATAATAAATTTAAAGTTGTTTAATGCCATTTAGCGAAAAATAAGAATTAATATTTTTTAGATATTTGCAAGTGTAAATAGGCTTTTGTCTCATACAATTACATGGACTCAGGTCATGTTATAACAATTTTATATAAATAAAGAAAATATAATTAACAATATAGACATTTAAAAAATATATATTTAAAATAAAAATTAAAAAATGACAATTCACATATATTGATAAGAAGAAAAATAAATAATAATAATAATCCTTAAAAGAAAAATAAACAATTTTTCGTCAAGAGATTAAAAAAAGAAAGTAAGCTGTAAGCCTATCCATAGGAAGTGAAGAAAGTGTTAGCTTTAATCTCAAATTGCATTAAATAAAAATCTAGAAAATACAAAACACGTGTTAAATGAATGCATAACTAAAAGCCATCGCCGGCCTCAATCAGAGAATATAATATATATATATTTATTTATTTATTTCTGCTGTTGTTATTATTATCTTATAGCAATTATAAAATACATGTATGCTCCCACCTTGGAAAAACAAAGACCCATAACTTAAATGCATAGGCACAGTGTGCAACAAATAAATAAAATTATATAATATATAGTTATATGCTTTACAGATTACAAAACGACAAGCAAAAATCAACATATAGCTGGCAATTATACAATATGCCCATAAATATTTAGAGGGTTTTGACCGAGATAATATGAGATTTTTTAAGTTTAATTAAAGGTTTAAGTTAGCATGCAGCTTTCTGAAGTTGTTTAATCTCGTTATTTAGTATTTTAAAATAATTTTTTTGTTCATTTTGCTCTAGTTATATATTGTTTTCCATGTAACTAGAGATCTTACTGCCCTCTAATACATGCTCAAATCTAAAATCAAGGGTTCGGAGACCAAAAATTGTTATTTTGGAAATTGGGTCTGCCGTTCCATTCCCACTTTCTCACAGAATAGTTTGTTTTGAGCCTAATTTTGTTCATGTTGATTCAACTTTGCTATTTTTGCAGTAAACTCAAGTAACCTTTTTTTGGTTTTTTTGTCACTTAAAAGTCAACTTTTCTGGATTTGATTTGATTTTGAAATTTGATTTGTCATTCTCTTTTAACTCATTGCTCTGTTTTTGTTTTTTTTCAAAAAAAATTTCCAGATGAAACAAATTGATAGATATGGAAATGCCATCTTCTACGTGTTAACAATTCATTGGTTAGAATAACCGTGTCATTGTGTGCGTGATGCACTGCTACTTTTATGTTTATTGTAGCAAAATGTAAGAGTTCTTTATATTATAAAGGGGTCATATAGATAAAAAAAAAATGGAGGATGTCGTGCCAGGGGTTAAATGGTAAAATTGAAAAATTTTAGAGAGTTACGTATCACTTAATTATATAAATAAAATTATGTAATATATAGTTATATGCTCTACAGATTATAAAACGACAAGCAAAAATCAATATATGGCTAATAAATATACAATATGCCTATAAAAATCTGGAGGATATTAACGAGCTTAATTAAAAATTTCAATTTTGAATTATAAATATGTAAGTATTTTAAATACTTCCAAACGAGTACTTCATCATTTTTCAAAATTCTAATTAATACAATATAAATGAATTAGACTAATTCTGGATTAAAAAAAATATATACACTCATACATTATTTCATATTATAATATATAATTAGGATAAAACTTTGGAGTTAATTATGTGCAATTGGTTAAGATGCTGTGGACCCTCACCTGCCCTTAATTCTCCATGTTTCTGTTTGGCTATCTAACAAGAAATTATTGATGAACATGACATAAGCCTTTTTTCTACTGGTCCTGCATGACAAATGATTAAATCCCCTACCTCTTCTTTTTTCCATTTTTAAAACATCGTGTGTACTTATTCATAGTTAATTATTGTGTCTTTTAGGATATTATAGTTTATAACCAAACAGAGAAAATCACAAATAAAACTTTTGTACTCACCTCACATATATTTCGAAACTTTGCGTGTCTGTATTCTGTTTTATAAATATTTTTTTTAACCCTTCTATAATACACTTGGTTTATTCATAAATTTTTGATATTTGTAATTTTTAAATTATTTATTTTCGATTCTAATTATTAAATTAGATAATCAGTAATCTATTAAATAAATTAATTTTTCAGAGAGATTCATCCTTGCAAAAGCCATATTTCTTTTTGGCTTAAATTACAGATATCTTCATTTATTTTATAAATTAAAACTAATTATACCCATATTTTAGTGAAATAAGGTGTTTTAAAGACATTTTATTGTACAAATTTGTTACTGTTGTGCTGTAGAGTTTGAATTGAAATAAAAGTCTAATTTTGTATTTCGTACATATGGTTACTACGCTATCTCATCAGGAGTCAAAACTGCAATAGAGCATCTCCATTCTCTTAAATAAATTACAAATAGTGGTGCGAGAGAATTTAAAAATTTACAAAATATAAAAAAAAAATAAGAAATAATTTTAAATAAATAAAAAATTAATATAGACCCTATTTAAAGAAAATTATATAATAATATATATTAAAATATTAATTGAATTCCATATATTAAAATTTATGACCATTACATAAATGAAATATAGTTAGAAATACAGTTAAAATTTTATTGATATAACAGCAAGACTACTTTTACAATTAGATTTCAATTGTGGGAATAAAGATAACGTACGAAAAAAAAATAGCGGAGATCGGAAACATTTCGGTCAGTATGGATGAAACTAAAGGAAATCGGAAATATTTCGGTCGGTAGATGACGGGCGGCGAGCAGGCGAGTGTTAGTGGTAAAGTTGTCTTCCTGTAACTTTGCAAATTCAACGGCAGACTTTTCCCCCATTCAAATCAATCCGTCCGTCCATTTCCTCGATGCGTAACCATATGTCAAAAATTTTGAATTGACCACCGTCTCCTTCTTGCAGTACTACTGCTCTTCCGTTCGCTAATTTTAATTTAGGCCGTGCATATTTGACACGCGCGCCAAACTGCTACGACACGTTATGTGCCAAGTTATTTCTTTCTGCTGCTGTTTTTTTGTTCGGAAATATCATAATTATAGTGCATTAAATTAATTTGAAATATCATATCAAAATAATTGTTAATTACATAATATTTTAATATTATTTAATTTATAAAAGATTTTATTAAATGAATTTAAAACAGTAAAATTCGTAACACTTGCTAAGTTTGCTAGTATTGAATGCTATTATTATCTGATAGTGAATATTTAGTCCAATGATGATGATGCGTGCATTATTTAGCATTAAAAGAATCTCATATAAGAAAGTTGTATCTTTAGCCATGATGCTTTTTCTTGTTAATTTATTATTAAAAGACGGTCCAATTTTTTAAAAATAATTATTTTGTTTATAATTAGTGTGCTCTGTTATTAATAAATATGAATTGTTATTTTTTATTTTTTTAATATTAATATCCCGAATTAATGTAGAGATATATGTTAAAATTAAGCAAAAAAAAAAATTCTAACAATATAAATATAATTTCTTAATACAATTCTCACATTAATGTTGGTTAAAGAACTTGGGTTAGTGCATGGATCTCACTCCTAAATACTATAGTTGCCATAAATAGCTTAGGGACTTAGTTAATTTATTAGATTAGATATGCATGAATATGATGTGGCAGGATAATTAAAGAAAACGCAAAAATACACTGACACCAATTCTTAATCGATTACTAGTGTTTGAAATACAGGTTTTAATATCTTAAATTAAAATTGTAATTAATAGTTATTTTAAAATTGAAGATATACATTGCATGAACTTAAATTTTATTCAGAATTATAAACACGAGAAACACTTATAAATCTAATCATGTGGGAACAGAACTCAGGAACACCATATGAAACACCGTTTTGAAAAAACTAGTACACGGCAGTCACCACAACATCAACATCCATAATAATTTTCAACAATAGTTTTCATTGTCATCCTATTTTAAATACTTTAATATATTATTTTTTTACACTTATATATATTTTTATTTAGTCAATTAGAATTATATATTGAAATTAATTATATTCATATTATATACAATATTAAAAGTGAGAAAATATTTCTTTAAAAATATTAAGATACTTGTATATACTTAGGTTTTAATTCAATATCCCTTATTATTTATTTATAAAAAATAATAAAAGTGAAAAAAAAAAGAATAAATAATTAAATAAATGCATGTCTTTCACATTTCTTTCTCACCGAAGTGCAAGCCTTCTAGAGGGCACTCATCTCCACCACCTCTATCTATAAAAGAAACATCCACCATAGCCGTAGCTCTCCACTTGGGCCGCACCTTCCATATTACTTTCTTAAGTCTGTCAAGCTAAATTAAGCAAATCTCCCTGCCCAACAAAAGCCATACACAACTCCTCAAACATGGCTTCCCCTTCTTTGCCTTCTGCTTCTATGCAGTCGCAGTTCCAGCCACCCAGAAACCCATCTAACCCCTCTTTTCGACGATCGACTGTCACTCCCGTCCCTGCCTCTGTGTCTGAAAAACCATCCTTAACTAACTCACCGGCCACTGCTTCCCCAAATGAATCAGTCAAACTCTCGATTAGAAAAATCCCTGGTGAT
>CATIWF010009594.1:0-14538 GCA_949630135.1 Balakata baccata | reverse complement strand
TTTGTAACATTTGCACATTTATTAGGCCATAGGCCTTTTCTTTTGCTTTTGAACATTTGTTTGGGCCATAGGCCTCTTCTTTTGCTTTTCAATGCTATTTAGCTAGTCACAACGCCTTTTAAGTCCATATGCATATGCATTTGCAGTAATCATTATACATTTTTGCCTTATACAAAGAAAACATATACATGTAATCCAAACATGTACTTTACATCCAATACAGTCTCATTGGCCACATCATAGCAATCATGTAATTCAAATAAAGCAAATCAAGTCACATTACATGTAGCACGTAATAATCGCACGTACCAAAGAAATCGTTTGATAATTAAACTCACCTTTTTTTTTGCTAATAAGCCTCTATCTTACTGTCTTTCACTTCCTTGAGGCTCTCCAATATGTTGTGAACCTAATTAAATGTATAGTTGGTCAATTGATAGCTAAATAAACTTAGTGAAGCTTAAACAAATTGACAGATGCATTTTAAGGACCACTAACTATGGTTTGGGTCTAATGGCAGTGTGACCTTCATGTGTTCATTAGCTTATAACTTTTTCTATACTAGTCCAATTTGAATGATTCTTGTTTCTAATTAAAGATCACCTATAGGAATACAACATATCTAATTTTCATAACCATTGGACCAATTTGGACTATTTTATGCAATTTATAATCATATTCTGTTCTCTGCCCTGTTTTTAACTTTAGGCAGTTTGGGACACTAAATTTTCTTCTCCATATCTTACAACGTGTAAGTTATATTTGTATGAAACTTTACATACACATAAATATGTTAAAATGGAACATTTTTCATGTTGACAACTTTTATCCATTCTGCCTCTACGGTCCTCATATGGTAGGGTAATTGGGACTGGTTAGAAACAGGGCTGGCATCCGGACCAGTATGACTTGTGAAGGCTATAACTCACAACATACATAACATATTGAGGTAAAACATGTGCCACATTTTCGCTAAGATATGTACCTATAACTTTCATGTTTTGACCATTTACAAATTATGTCTATAAGGAGCTCAAAATTGGCAAACAACTGACTGAACCTGCCTAGAACATTAAGCAAGCAGCTCAAATATGGAACAGGCATAACTCTCTTGCCTATAAATCAACATCCACCCATAATCTGGTCCTGAAATTTGGTAGAAAGCTAGATAACAGATATATCTACAACTTTTATGTTTTGATCTTCCTCAAATAGGGACTCTATCACATAGAAATAGAATCAAAACAGAAAGTGATTCATCTAGGTTCCTCAATGGAACCAGTTCCAGTCCGATGCCCATATCTTTTTATATAAAATTAAACCTAAGACATAAATCTACAAGTTTTATGTTTAACATCTTTCCAGAAACAGTCTCTATGGCTTTCAAAATCGAGTTACAAAACATTGCTTGTGACTGACCCGAATCAATCATAATGAACACTTAAAGAAGAAGAGATGATTACTTACCAAGAACGAGCTTTCAAGGGCTGAATTTACAGCAAAACTTAAGTGAATATATGGGGGAAGAAGGAGAAGAAACGGCTGGGGAGATAAGGCTATTCAGATGTGTTAAAAGAAACAAAATGGGCAGCACTAATAAGCCAAAAGCTGCCTATCTTTCTTTGTCCTTTCTTCTTTTTCCTTTTCTTTTTTTTATTTATTTAATTTCTATCATTTAATTAAAGTATTTTCAATACCTTGTCATCCTTATTTAATTTATAACTTGACACGTGCGACTTGCTCTTATTTCGATAAACCGACCGGTAGCAAGTCTACCTAGTGAGCATGTTCTAGCTAAAATCCCTATGTATGCATGTGTTTTGTATGAATGACATTTATAAAATGAATATATCCAAATGGAATGTGTATAATAATGTATGTGGGAAAGTCGAGGATGTTACAATCTCACTATCTAAAAATGACACGAAGGTGTGGTTGGTACCGGATGACTCTATTTAACAAGCCTGAGATTCTGCCCAAAAAGTCCAGTCAGTGGTTGTGGGGAGTCCAAAAGTACAAGAATTGTGTCTTGGAAGTGACCGGAAATGCCTAGATCTATAAAACTTCCGACGACTCCGGCGAGAAAACCCAAACTCCGATCAGCCTTCAAACGTCCGTTACCGAAACTCAACCAGTGCAATCCATGGTTTTTGGATTTACTGAATCCATTTTCGGTGTTAGAATCATGAAAATAGGTCGGGAAGATGGAGAAATGGAAAGTGCAGCCTGATACTAGAATTTCGTGCTACCATTTTCTGTAGTTCCAGCCAGATTCTAGAGAAATAGAGTCATCAACATGTTGGGAAGGTTGAAAAATACTTATAGCCCAAATTTCGCATCGATCAAAGGTCGTTTGGGTGATGATTGGAATTAGAAATAGTGGTGAGAGGTAGAGAGAGAAAGAGAAGGAGAGAGAAAGAGAAGGAGAGAGAAAGAGTTAACACCATATTTATAGTCAGTGGCATTTTTGTAATTTTTATATCAACTCTTGGATTTTACGGAATATTTACCCACTGCAATAATCGTTAAAGGCCTTAGATGTAAATTCACTGGCATTATTAAAATAAATTGTCTTAATAGCATATTTTGGAAATTGTGCTCTTAATCGAATTAACTGAACAAGTAATCTAGCAAATGCTAGATTTCGAGTTAATAATAAACATACATGTGACCATCTTGTTGATGCATTTATTAACACTATAAAATATCTAAATGGTTCACATGGTGAATGAATTGGTCCACAAATATCACCTTGTATACGTTCTAGAAATTTAGGTGATTTATTTTGAATTCTGCTTGGTGAAGACGTAATAATTAACTTTTTTTGAGAGCAAGCCAAACATGAAAATTTATTAGATTTAAGAATCTTCTGGTTCTTCAATGGATGACTATATGAGCTCTCAACAATTTTTCGAATCATTGTTGATCCAGAATGACCTAAATGATCATGTCAAATAAGAAAAGTATTTGGGTTAGTAAACTTTTGGTTTACCACTATATTTATTTTAGCAGTACATATATATGTGTAATATAAACCAGAGGAGAAAGTAGGTAATTTCTCTAATACATATTTTTTACCCATTACAAAAGTTGTAATATGGAGATATTCAATATTTTCTACATTTGTAGACTTAATATGACATATATTTCAGTGAATATTTTTAAAACTCAATACATTTTTGTGAGATTTTGGAGAGAGTAATACATTTCTAATAAAGAAATATGTATCTTTAGGGAGTAATATATTTGCTCTTCCGGAACCTTCAATTATTCTTTTACTACCAGATATTGTATTAACATAAGTTTTTCCCATTATTAGGTGAAAAAAATATTTTGTCTTTTAATATAGTGTGTAGTTGCACAATCTATAAGACATAAATCAACATCATTTGTTCTTAATCCTACTAATTATTGAGTATGATCCATAATATTTTCATAAAAATAAAATACATTTGTAAGAAATAAAGTAATAATTCAATTAAAATCAATCCAAAAATACTCAAATTACTGACACTTTAAACTAGTGTGTAAATAAAAGGAAAAAAAACATAAATTAAACTAAGGAGCTAAAGAAAATACATAATTTTAGGTATTTATATTGCTCATCTTTGATTATATTTTCAAAACCCATATTATCCAGATATATTTCGGCATCTAGTATCTACGACAAATAATTCTTGCCTTTGATATCGAGTGCTACAAATTTGAGTTTTGTCAAATTCGACATTATTTATACAAAATAAATAATATTTTAATTAGTATATATCTTTTAAAGATTTTATAGACAATATATTTAGTTTTTTAGGAATATAAAATATTATTGGGATACTGAATTTTAGGATACTTAATTCTTCAGGAACTTAATATTATATTTTTCATGAATGTATACCTTAGTTATTTACTTAATTAGTATTTCAAGAACTAAAGCTAAGACTAGTTTTTCAGAAACTAGAATTTATAATACAAGTTTTTCAACAATTGTATGCAATACTATTTTTTTTTTTAACTACAATCAATATTAATTAATAAATTGTCTAAATATAAAAATAAAATAAATGACGAATATAAATTAATATAAATTTTACATTAACCATATAATCCACATCAACTAAATCTATATGATTGTACTAGTAAAGTGGAAAATGTCTAAGAAGAAATTATTAGAATGACAAAGTGATAATAACAATTAGTTATTTATTTAATTAGTTTTTCGAGAACTAAAAGTAATACTAGTTATTTAAGAACTAAAATTTATGATGCAAGAATTTCAAAAACTATATATAACATTAATTTTTTCGGAACTAAAATTTATAATAAGAGTTCTTCATGAACTATATATAGTATTAGTTATTCGGAAACTAAAATTTATAATAAGAGTTCTTCATGAACTATATATATATTATTAGTTTTTCAGGAACTAAAATTTATAATAAAAATTCTTCATAAATTATATAATATTAGTTCTTCAGGAACTAAGATGTAGTTAATTTGATAAAAAAAAAATTATAATACAAGTTATTTTGGAATTATATATAATATTAGTTTTTCAGGAACTAAAATTTGCAAAAAAATATTCTTTAAGAACTATATAATATTAGTTATTTATGAACTAACATGTAGTTAATTCAATAAAAAACTTTATAATACAAGTTCTTTATGAACTATATATAACATTAGTTCTTCATAAAATATATATAATATTAGTTTTTCAGGAACTAAAATTTATATTACAAGTTCTTCAAGAACTATATAATATTAGTTCTTTAGAAACTAAAATTTATAATAAAAATTCTTCAGAACTTATATAATATTAGTTCTTCAGGAACTAATATGTGGTTAAATTAAATAATACAATAGACAATAAAAAGATTCTAGCTGCAATATAAAAAATGCAAAACTAGTAGAGATAGAAAAATAGGGAAAAAAAATACTCACTTGAAAAACTCACTAAAAAGAATAAATCAAGCTTTTTTTTTTCCAATCCAAAAAATATATAACATTAGTTCTCCATAAGCTATATATAATATTAGTTATTTAAGAACTAAAATTTATATTACAAGTTCTTCAGGAACTATATAATATTAGTTTTTCAGAAACTAAAATTTATAATAAAAGTTCTTCAAAAACTATATAATATTAGTTCTTTAGGAACTAACATGTGGTTAAATTAAATAATACAATTGACAATAAAAAAAATTCTAACTGCAATATAAAAAATGGAAAACTAATAGAGATAGAAAAATAGAAAAAAAAAATACCCAATTGAAAAACTCATTGAAAAGAATAAATCAAAGCTTTTTTTTTTCAAATAAAAAAAAAAGCAGCAAACGACAACTAGAAGAAAATTGTAAAAAGAACTATATAATAATTTTTTTTTCAAACCTGTATGCAACTTTAAAATTTTAGCAGAGAAAGAAGCAATAATAATTTATAATTGGCATCAGAAGAACATAACAATGAATCTCATGCATTTGTACCAAAATAGGATCGCAAATACCTTCAATGTCTAAATTAGATAAAACTCACTAGTATTATTGTATAGGAACGATAAAGAATATTTTTACCAGTACTATTATATAACGATAAATCTCGTGCTGATAACGTGTTATAAAATAAAGAATAATAAATGAAGAAAGAATATGAGAGAGTAAAAGGAGAAAACCGGTTTTCATTGATTGTAACACAGTATAGAAATGTTACAGAGATAGAGTTCTATTTATATAAGAAATTTATCTATAGAGATAATGATAGACATTCAATATTATCCAATAACTTCAATATTATGGTATCAATTTAGAAATTATTTTCTAAGGGCTTGGTCTATTGACCAATTATTTAGCAAATTATTATATATATATATATATATTCGTGAAGTTGTAGTACAGTAACTTTTGCCTAATTGAAACGGTGTGGTTGAGCCATCCATTATCATGGACATAAACATCGGTTTTAGGCTTTTGTTCCGCTCTTTCCCGCACCGATTTTTTCAAGATTTCATCCACATTCTGGTTGGAATTTGCATTGAGGAAACTCTTCAATCTCCTATTTCTCATACGAGAACCACCTTCTGCTTTCTGGATGAATTCTAATTTGAAACAGAGATCAATTAATAAATTAGCAAATGCGATTGCAAGAAAAAGCTTAAATACCAATCTATAACCACACTTGAAGGCTAGATCAAGTTCAAGTCACAAAAACATTTACTCTTGTAAAGATTGGATCTTGAATTGAAGTCCAATTCTTTGCATTGGATATTAGGTGTGGCTTCGTTTTTATGGCAAGTACAAAAAAATGACTATCCGTTCGGTCTTTAATATGTTTATAAAGTTTCCAAAAAAATTTCAATCTAGAACCAAACTCAAGTTTTTGCACGATTAATTGTCCCAAAAAAAATTTGTATTTCCAACATATTTCTAGCCAAAAAAGATCAATTTCACTAGAAGAAAACATCATATACAAGGCAGAGACCAAAAATCACACATTCTCAACTTTCATCAAAGTCGAATGAAACAAATAATTTTTCTGTTTAGTTGTCTAGAAAATAAATATGGGCGTTAAAAAACAACAAAATCCCTCTCCGTATAAGAGCAAGGAGAAGAAGAAAACAATAGCCTTGACTTACCCTACAAATAAACTAAAGCACTATCTTACAATCGAGCTAAAGCCTACAGCTGACTTGGATAGAGTAACATAAGCCACATATATTTTCTCCATTGCACTTTTTCCGGCAATCAAACAGACCCAGAAGCAAAAATTTTGACCAATTTATTATTTTCTCGAGAAAATATACAAACAAATTATGTAATATGGAGAGAGAGAGAGAGAGAGAGAGAGAGAGAGAAAGACATGAGAGGGCGGCTGCACATGGGTTTAGAAAGGAGAAGGAAACATTTTGGAACTTTTCAAGGTGTGTAGAAATAAAATGATGAATTTGGATTCTTCTTTCCTTATATATACATACATTTTAATTTTTAACAAAAAAAATCTAAGCATGAGGTATTTAGAATTGTTGTTTGAGTATTTTAAAAGTAAATTTTGAACTTTTTTTTGTTTAAATGACTGATTTTTTTAAAATTTTTTATAAACTATTTTAAAAAAAAACATTTAGTTGCTTGTATCAAAAAGCAATTTCTAAAATAAAAAAAATTAAAAATACAAAATTTTTTTCCGAAAAATATTTTTCAGAAATTCAATCTCAAACATGCTGGAAGAATAGGCTTGCTTTGGGCGGTATTTAATTAATTAAATTAGTTTGGACAAGCTTCTCATTTAATCCTTCATCTCTCGACTATACCATTATTTGACCCTTAGGCTTTTACCATTTTTAATCGAGTCCTTAAATAAAATGTCTTTTTTGCAATTCAAACTCCAAATTAAATATTCTGATTCACCAATTGCATACTTCATAAATTCTCCACTAAATATTCTACCTATTGCTTAATTTATTTGTATAGATTTAGTCCGAATTTTCTAATTCACCTAATTGATTAGCTTTTAAGGTTCATATTTTTATTTCTCACTTTTATTAGGTTGAAATTTAAACTAAGTTTGCATCAATGCAATCTCGATCAAGAATGCACACAGTTTCCAGTCAGTTTAGCGCATCCAGTCATGGAACACTCAATTATACGTTTTTGCTATGTTCCTTCCATATAATTATTATCAACTGTATATAGGCATATAATTGCTAATTATTAATAACAAATATATTACTCTATATTAAAATATTAACTAGATCTACAAATTGAAATTAATATAAATTGTATGTCTAAAATGTGTTGTAAAAATGTAATTAAATTTTTACTGCATATAAATTTTATAGATTATAAGCCAGATCTATTTAATTTTACAATCATTAAAAAATTATAATATCCAATAGATAAACACGTAAATTATAATATGAAAGATCACAATTTGTTTTGAACTATTTGAAAATTACATTTTTTTAAAATATATATATATATTTTTTGAATTTTAGCAAGAATTTAGAATTATATATATATATATAATCTAAATTATTGAATTATTTATTAATATAAAATTTGGAATTGTTTTTATTTTATTTAACTTTTTTACTTCAATTTATCTTATTTAACTTTTTATTATTAAATTATATTTAATTTTCTATAAATTATAAGAAGAGAAAAAATATTGATTCTTCACCAACAGCAGTGTGGGGTGGGTATCCCTACTTGTTTACAACTAAAGCCACTAAGGCACGTTTCCAACAGCACCCAATTCTCATCCAGTCTAAAAGAACTTTCACAATCTCCACAGTTTTTTTTTTTGTTCTTTCTATAGAGATTAGAAGTTCTGTTGGGTTTTTTGGGACCCAACACAAGATCCAAGTTAAATGATATATAAATAAAAGTTATTAAACATAAAATCACTTTCTAATAATCTGCAGAAATTAACAAAAGAAAATAATATTCTTTTTCTACTCTCCCTTTTATAAATTCTGCTTCTCCTATTGTATTCAAGAGAATTAAAAGGCGTTCGTATCATGTAATTAAAGTCTTATTTTGGTAATTGGATTGTACCGAAGCATTGAAAATACTCCGAATCACACTCAATAAGTAAATTTCTGCTATCAATATCATTTTACAAGTTCAAATTTAAATTCTCTAGACACGAGTTAATTCTCACTTTAACTCTGAAAAGGTTATAGATTTTTGGCCAAAAGAAAAATAAGGAATAATATTTTACCTTTAAACTTGCAATAAAATTAATATTAAAATTTTCATCCCGATAAGGTAACAAAACAATTTTTTCTATTAAAAATAACTTCTAATATTCACTTTTGTCGAGTCCGCTTCTGAATTCTTGCAGCAATCCAAAAAAGAGAATAAAAATGAGAAACACATATATCCACTCATAAGGAGAACAAGCACAATTTTTTTAGTTTTCTCAAATTATCAGTCATTTCTATTAGTAAATCTTTTATCATATATTTATTTAATATGTCTTGTTATGCCTTTATTAATGTAGTTTATATTAGAGAAAAATATTATATTAATTAATTTTTTAAGGATTTTATATAATAAAATAGAAAAATTATAAAATTATAAATAATTTCTTAACTTTTAAATAGTTCAATATGTCTTTTTATAAATAAACATAAGATTTTTTCTTTTAATTTTTTAATAGTTTAATAATAAATGTAACAATATATTACGGTAGATTAGAATTTAGCAAATATTAAAAATATAAAAAATTATGATCTTAATTTTACATTATCGAATATAAGAAATTAGTACATAAAATGAAAATATATTTATAAGGGCAAATTACATAAAAAAAACTCAGAACTTTCACTTTTTTAATCAAAATAATCACATTCTTTATTTTTTAACTTTTAAATATTCATATTTTTAATTTTATATCAAATGTAGTATTAGAAAAAATTTAATTTAATTTGACAGTGACGTGATACTCCAAATCTAATGTTTTTTTAATTTGGTACTGCTGATATGTATTAATATATATATTAACTACTGTCATATTAATTTAAAAAAATAAATACTACATATTAATACATATTAATATATATATATATATATATATAAAACTAGATATTAAAGAACTCTTAATTTTCGTAGAAAATAAATATATATATATATATATTCAAAACTAGTCATATGTAAGCTAAATGTACGCAGACATACTTCCAGTATAGGAATCGCCTATATAACTGAATAAAAAAAAAGGTTTGGAGTATCATGTCACTGACAAACCAAACTAAATTCATTATGAGATAATATTTACTACGAAATTGAAAGTATATATACTTGATAGTTAAAAAATAAAATTATTTTGATATAAAATTGGAAGTTCATGGTTTTTATGCATATATATATGTAGATAGCAAATTGGTTTAGGGGATTTAAATATAAAAAATTCAATTCAATTTACGGTTTAAAAAAATACAAACTAATTTAATTTACTATATTTAAAAAATCATAATTTAATTATATATTAATTCGATTTAAACGGGTTAAACGATCTATAAACACATATAATTCGATTTAAACGGGTTAACCCAAATAGAATGTGGGCGATGCTCCAAGGCATACGGTTAGCTAAAGATTGTGACATCTCTAAACACATGGTCAAATGTGACAATAGTGTGGTTGTGGACATGATACCTGCACAACATAATAAAGTATTTGAGATTAGTGCTGCGGGTAAAAAAATTAAGTTTAAATTTTTTCAATTTAATTGATTGATATTTAAATTTTTTATAAATTATTTTGTTTGCTAAGAAATAAATTTATTTGTTTATCTATAAAAGTAATTTTTAAAATTCAAAAAAATTGAGAAAATGTCTGATATCCTTGTTGAAAGTTAAAAAAACAAATTTAGAATTTTTTATTGAATTAATTAAGTTTGTTAATTTTTTTGTCAGACCATATAAAATAATGCAAATGATTCAGTAATAAATCTCTGATCCTTTTTTTTCAGGAAAAGGAAGAAGAAATTATGAATATGAAACAACTACTTCCATAAGTTGAGAAAAACTTGCATATTAAAATTAAAATTCCTTTTAACCTTTATAAGTAATATTGAGACTAATTCTGCTCATGTTAGGTATAATTTCGGGAGTAGCAAAATTTTTTTTCATAAGTTTTAAATTAGCTTCATATTAAAAATTCAAATTCGAAATTTTTGATTAAACCGGTAGACACTAGTGACATTACTTAAAAACTGCTAAAAATAATTTGTTTTTTAAAGTGATTTTTCCAAACTTAAGGCCAAACAAGACCAATAAAAATGCAAGTTACCACTCTCTGGTTTGCAGTATCAGAGTTTGACAACTCTCCTCTCCTCTATCGCTATTAGCCATATTCTTCGGAGGCAACTTCATTGGTGTGGGATTATATTCTCACTTGGCTTATGATTTTTCTTCGGGGAGTTGTTAAAAATAACTTTAAAAATTTCTAAAATTCTAAAAATAATTTGAAAAGTTTTTTTAGAAAGGTAATCCTCACTTTTAATGATATTTTTATAATACTAATAATACTATTAATTGAATACCAATTATACCCATACCTAAATAAAATTAAAAAAATGGAAAATATTATATATTTTCCTTCTTTCTTTCTTATGTGCTTTCCCAAAAAAAAAATGATCCTACTTGATGAAAATCATCTTCCAACAATCGAAACTTTCGAACTAATTGCATAGATTTATCTACATTAAATATAGCAACCGCAAGTAGAAGAGTATTAGAGTGGAGAAAAAACATACTTACAATAGAATAAAGAACAAATTGTTCCAATATATATGCTACAAACGACAATTATTGCCTCGTTTGAATTAGAAATTTGAACTTGGCCTTGATTATTTTCAACTAATGTACGATGTTTTTGTTGGATCAATCGCATAAAATGCAATTCTAAGTACAAGAACCCAATTTATAGCACCAAGAAAGCCTAACACACAAGATATCATTTAACTATATAGTCTTTATCTGTACAATCAAGAACGAGACATGGATATCAACCTTTTGTCCGTACATTAGAGATAATGTCGAAAAATTTTACTGGACAATGAGACTCGACCTTGTGCTATGTTACATGGTTGAGAAAGGAAATACTAAAATTACACTCGAACTTGTGTTAGGTTTCATGGTCGGAAAAGGTATTTGATGAGTCTAATTATAATATATTTTTACCTTGTGTTTTATTAGTTAATTATAAGATTTTATTATAATTTTTCGGTATTTAATGTGTTATTTATTTTATTTAAGGTCAATGGTGATTTTGGGTGGAATGTGGAGATTTGCACAATTGAAGGACTAAAGTGGATCTTTTATATCAAAACGCTCGTGCTAGGTTAGCACGAAGACGTGTTGTGCTTTGCAAAACAAAATAGCGTGCTTGGCCATCTACATTAGCATGCTTGTGCTAATTTTTGTTTGCATCTATTGTGCACGCCTTGTGTCTTATGGCATGTTCGCGTAGATTATCAGTCTTGCACCTCCTGTCTCGAGTGTCACTCGTCGCGTGTATGTTGATTTCCCGGCCATAGTCCAATTTCTTTTGGGACTCCTATTTTATTGTGGTTAATTTGGATTCGCTGATCTCTAATAGGTGGAAAATATTTTAGGAATATTTTAAATCGGAAAATAATTGTAAATGGGGAAACAAGACTCTAATTAGGACTCCTTTATTTTTAGGTAGACTTTTAGTTTTAGGTTTTAATCATTCGGACTTAACTTGCTTTTAATCGTTCAATTCTTCTTTAGCCGTTGGATCATCATTCCAACCTTAGGGATTTTTACTGTTCTTCAACTTGGAAGACTGAAATTAATTCTTGGAGACTGGTAAAGGTTTAATCGGAGATTAAACAACCAGTATCTGTCTTAAAGATTTATCTTTTTCAGAGAGCTTTTTTATTCTTCTTTATCTTTTTAATTGTAATGTTTAGTTTAGTTATTATTATAGGCATTACCTTTGATGCAATAATATTAAGCTAAATTATTCTCGGTGCTTAGTTAGCATAACCTAATTTTTTATTGAACCTCATCTTTTGTGGAATGAATTTATGATTTTCTATGGTTTCAATTGTTCTAAATTTATTTTTATGTTTGATGATGGCCTTATCAACAATTATTAAATTGAGAATAAAAATCTTAGGAGTAAACCACTGGTAATTAACCTAAAAATTAGATAGGATACTGATTAATTCATGAGAGTGATTAATGGATAAATTTCACTCACGGTCCTCCAATTATATAACTCGTAACAATTTGGTACCTAAAAAATTATTTGTAATACAAAAGTACCTCAATTATGTAAATTGTAACAATTCAGTACCTCAATTATGTAAATTGTAACAATTCAATACCTCAAAAATTATTTATAATACAAAAGTACTTCAATTTTTATTTTTTAACACAAAAGTACCTCAACTTTTATTTTGTAACTAAATAGTACTTATGTCTTTGGTTGTTAGTCTCCCTAATATAAGTGTGATATAAAATATTTACATCAGATAAATTTTGATAAAATAAAATTAACGGTAATATTCACATAAGATAAATTTCAATTTTACTAACTGGATATTACAACTAATTTTGTTTTTATTAAAATTTATCTGGATTTTTCATGTTATACTTTTGTTAGAGACTAAGGAGTGTTTGAAAGTGTTGTTGAGTATTCCAAAAGCATGTTTTAAATTTTTTTAATTTAATTGACTAATTTTTTAAATTTTTATGAATTGTTTTTTTTTCAAATATGCTTACGGAAAAAATATCAATTTATTTGTATATACCAAAAATAGTTTTCAAAACTAAAAAAAAAATTAAAAATACAAAATTTTTTTTCCGAAAAGCGTTTTTTTCCAAATATAATGTTAAATAAACCTAATAGTTGAAGAAATAAGTACTATTTAATTACACAATAAAAGTTGAGATATTTTTGTGTTACAAATAATTTTTAAAATACTGAATTGTTACAATTTATATAATTAGGGTACCTTTGTGTTTTAAATAATATTTAAGGTACTGAGTTGTTACAATTTATCTAGTTGAGGTACCTTTGTATTATAAATAATTTTTCAGGTACCGAATTGTTGCTAGTTATATAATTGAAGAACCGTAGGTGAAATTTACCTAGTTGTTAATTGATGATTGAAAGCGAGAACTATTAAACTTGAATTCATTAGGGCTTAATTAATTGACGAGAAATAAGGAATTAGAGGATGCAAAGATAAGTACTTATTTAATCTCCATTAGTTTAGTCCGACTATTTTATTATTTTTAATTTATATTCCGCTTTTAGTTTAGTTAATCAAATCTTCAAAACTGGTTTAGAATGTTTAGAAACTTATTTTTATGTGTTTATTGGTAGTTTTAATTAATTTGAAATTGTTCCTTATGAGATCGATATTCAGAGTGAATTTTATCAGTCTACATTAGTTCATACACTTGTGAATACTAATTTGAATACATCTGTAATACTAAAGTAAATCTTTTATAGAAAAATAATGATTTTCTGCAATTACAAGTATCTACTCCAATTATTATTAAAAAAAAAAATTTCCATTTCAATCACATATAAAAAATATAAGCATGATTTCTGTTTATCTTCTTATTTTTTCTGTGGATGTCAATCTGGGAGCAAAGGCTAAAACTCTCTTAATCCATAAATTGTTAGATTAAAGACTTCAAAAGGATATGGATATCCAAATTATCAGTCTTATTAGCATTTACCTTGAATCTATCGGTGTCTATCTGTCATTTCCATCCCATGCAACTTTCAGCCACTTCAACCTTTGTTCATGCTATTCATTGTAATTAAAAAAATACCAAATACATAGGTTGATAATTCACAATCTCATTTTACTGCTTTTTCAATGAAATTGAGATCTTTTTCTTAATTATTAATGAAACACCCCTTATCCTTCCGTATACACCATCGTATACCAGACTGATAAGTAGTGTTACGGTTTACAAAACCAAATATCAAAACATTTGTAAATAATATAACATTTTTCTTTTAAGTAGAATAAAATATAAAATAAGAATATATAGTT